>JACGCK010000130.1:0-127461 GCA_014925825.1 Pholiota molesta
TGCGTCTTGTCAGTGCTTATGTCAGGAAAGGTGATGTTTTCATCATCAACCTATCGGAGTCTGCCTACGAGAGACCAGGCCAGCAGCGCATCCACCACTGCCTCAAATCCTTGACGGAGCTGTTGCACAAACAACCAGTCCAAGTGATAAAGATCGATAAAGATCGACAACCTCGTCGCGGGGCCCCAAGTCCAAACGGTGAACTCATGCTCACTGAGAAGCCCACAAGAAGCAAGGAGGCCACATGCACACTCCATTCGCGAAGAACGTCACCTGCAATGGCGCGCTTCTATGAAACTTAAAAGGCGACATAGATTGAAAGGACCTCACAACTGGTACGGACTTTTCCTGAACGTACGACTCGAGCGACTAAAAATGCGCCACCGTCGGAATGCACTGCTGATCGTACAATTCAACTTTTTGTTACTGCAGACACTATCTGTCGCGGCCGTTTACATTGGAGGTCGCGATGGACCTCAGGTCGCAAACACAAACTATGATTTTATTATCGTAGGAGGTACGTTTCAGTCCATCCAGCCAGATAGTGAATAATGTGATCTTAATGCCAATGCAAAATCAGGTGGTACCGCCGGGAACGTTGTCGCCAACAGGCTCACCGAAAACCCAGCTTTCAGTGTTCTCCTCCTCGAGGCAGGTTCATCGTACGTACCTCCAGACTCTGTATATTATCTGTTCGGATTTACTTATCCCAGTTCTGGTGACTTTCAATAGAAATGTTGGTGTACAAGATATACAAATCCCGCTCCGCTGTACGCACACAACTCCTCAAACACCTTGGGATTGGAACTATACCACTGTTCCGCAGCCCGGTATCAATGGTCAATCTATGTCTTATCCGCGCGGATACGTTCTCGGAGGGAGTAGTTCTGTCAGTAAGTCTTTTTTCCTGCGTATTTCTGTTTCACTTCAACTATTCTATAAATTCTGACCCTATTGCTTACATCTATAATTCTACAGACTGCCTTGTATATACTCGTGGATCCGTAGCCGACTATGACCGCTACGCATCGGTCACTGAGGATCCCGGATGGTCATGGGCGAACCTGCTCCCCTATTTCAAAAAAAGCGAACGATTCACAGCATCAGCGGACCGACATAACACAACTGGGGAGTTTAACCCTGCAGTGCATGGATCCGACGGGCTGAACTCCGTGAGCTTGCCTGGGGCACCGACCGGGATTGACGGCAGGGTGGCGGCGGCCTTGGAGGAGTTGGGGGGCGAATTTGAGTTCAATGAGGATACGAATTCGGGGAGCCCCTTGGGCTTTGGTGAGTAATCTGGCGCACGTTGAATTGAATTCGGGTCTGAGATTGTTTACGTAGGATGGTCCCAAGCGGTCATTGACGGCCCTACTGCAAGTCGTAGCTCCTCGGCTGCTGGATACATTGCCCCTCAGTTTCTGGCAAGACCAAATTTACATGTCTTGCTCAACGCACAGGTTTCGCGCATTCTGAACTCAAAACCCAACTCCTCAAATCGGACTGCGCTGCCATCGTTCGGAACAGTTGAATATCGATTCAATAAAGAAGGTTATTCCTTTTTGTTCGTTCTGATGAATTGGCAATGGCAGCTAATAAAGTGGTGCTATAGGTCCTCTGATTACTGTCTCTGCGAGTAAAGAGATTATCCTTTCCGCCGGATCGATCAATACCCCGCAGGTCCTCCTCAATTCTGGCATAGGCGACACTGATGCGCTGCACGCCGCAGGTATCACCCCTCTGGCGAGCCTCCCAGACGTGGGCAAGCACCTAGCCGACCACCCCATCATCGTCCTATCTTGGCTCGTGAACTCGAGCACGACCTACGACGACCTCAACAGAAACGCGACTGCTCTACAGAGCGCGATCGCTCAGTGGAATCAGACGCGCCAGGGCCCATTGGTAAATGGGATCGCACAGCACATTGGGTTCGTGCGTGTGCCAGACAATTCTACGATATTTAGCCAGCAGCAGCCAAATCCGAGTCCTGGAGAGGGATCGCCGCATTTCGAGATTTTCATTTCCGTGCGTAAATTTCTCGTGATTTCGTCATGCCAGCCATTTCCCTCTCATGTCTCTCTCTACCAGCTCACAATACTGACATCCTTGCATCGCAGAACTTCCTTCTCGGAAACACGCCTCCCACAGGCAACTTTCTGTCCATCTCAACTATCATGCTTACCCCCGGCAGCGACTCGCGGGGCTCAGTAAAACTCAACACCACCACCACCGGCACCGGGCCCAGCACGGACCCCTTCGCGCACCCCATCATCGACGCCGGCCTTCTCCTTTCGCCTACCGACGTGCCGTTGATGCGCGAGGCGGTGAAGCGCATCCTGCGCTTCGCTTCCGCGTCTGCGTGGGATGGGTACATCACGGCTCCGGCCTCGAGCGCCCAGCCTGTGCTCGCGTCGTCTGATGCGGAGATTGACGCCTTTATAAGGCAGAACACGCGCTCGGCGTACCACGTCGTCGGGACGTCGGGTATGACGCGGAAGGACGCACCGACGGGGGTGACGGACCCGGATTTGAAGGTGAAAGGCGTTGAGGGTGTGAGAGTGGTCGATGCGTCTGTGTTGGTGAGTTACCGTTTTCTTTCGTGATTGTGTATCTTTGATGCTCAGATGATCTGATCGTGCGTTATAGCCGTTCGTGCCTGCGGGACATACGCAGGCGGCGACGTACGCGTTGGCGGAAAGGGCTGCGGATCTGATTAAAGCGGATCACCAATGATACGATTTGCAAACTGGATGTATATGTGAGATTTTTGCTAGCGCAGTGTGCAAAGGAACTAAACACAGGATTCTCAAATATCGAAAGGACTGTCCAAGAATATGGATTGAGATTGAGGATGCGAACAACCCACCTACGTGTTAGTATGTCGGGGATGAATTTCATAGGACTATCTGAAGCGTGAAACTGTAAATTACAACTTAGGGCCCTTAGGGCAAAACAATCTCGTTTTTGAAGGATGTCAGAGGACGGACGCTACGAAGTAGCTTTTTCGTGCATAGCGATATTCGTAGCTCCACATCGCTCAAGCTTAGACTTCGAGCTATGTAATGCTATATTATTGAACAGTTATGTGCCCAGACGAAAGTAAAGCTCACACTGTTATATATTTTTAAAACCGCTCTCAGATCTCCCTTATTCCAGTATATTCCCTCCGTAATTGGGTTTTCTATTTCCAGTTTAGAGGTTCAAACTTCGCATACTCTACATACATTCCTAGACGGAGGTATCACCATTGCATTTTAACAGGTCTGTGAATCATTACTCGCACTTTTTGCCATCTGAACTGATTGCCATCTACGTGTCCTAGAGTCTTGCTTCACACACTTTCGGTGAATGAGTAATGCCATATCCATTCTTCGACCTCTCATGTGGAAACGCACAGGACGCGGTACCAAATAAATGTGTGGTATTTATCTGGTGCTTATTTAATGATTTATTTACATTACACTGCAGATATCTGACCTCAATATATTCAGAAGATATTTGGTACAATTTAATACATAAAAATGTTCAATTTATCTGCTACATATATATGAGAAAGTTTATTTGGTAGAAACATTGCAAATAAAATGACACCCTTTATTTGGAGAATATTTACAAGTTGAGCAGATTGATTATTTGATAACATATTTACATGATGCAAACAAAGAACATTTGAATAAACCGAGCAATATTATTTGGTAGGAGTATCTAGATAAATAAAGAGATATTATTTGGTAGTTATTTGGTAGCAATTATGTGGTATCTTGGTGGTATCAGTATTAAATTTGCTGGGCCAAAAACGGCAAATTGTGAATTTGCCACACCCAAATGGCAAATCTTGAATTTGCCGCACCAGAATGGCAAAGCTGGAATTTGCCACGCCAAAAATGGCAAATCGTGAATTTGCCGCACGAAAACGGCAAATTTTGAGTTTGCCTCGGCAAAGCGGCAAATCTGGAATTTGCTGCGTGAAAATGGCAAATCTTGAATGGCAAATCATGAATTTGCCGTTTTGGCGCGGCAAATTCCAGATTTGCCGCGCATTTTAATGAGGCAAATTCACAATTTGCCATTTTCGTGCGGCAAATTCCAGATTTGCCACTTTGACGAGGCAAATTCAAGATTTGCCGTTCTGGTGCGGCAAATTCATGATTTGCCGTTTTTGCGTGGCAAATTCACAATTTGCCATTTTTGGCACGGCAAATTCCAGATTTGCCATTCTGGCGTGGCAAATTCAAGATTTGCCGTTTGGGTGTGGCAAATTCACAATTTGCCGTTTTTGGCCCAGCAAATTTAATACTGATACCACCAAGATACCACATAATTGCTACCAAATAACTACCAAATAATATCTCTTTATTTATCTAGATACTCCTACCAAATAATATTGCTCAGTTTATTCAAATGTTCTTTGTTTGCATCATGTAAATATGTTATCGAATAATCAATCTGCTCAACTTGTAAATATTCTCCAAATAGAGGGTGTCATTTTATTTGCAATGTTGCTACCAAATAAACTGTCTCATATATAGCAGATAAATTGGCTCGATACGGGTGTTGTTGGGAAGAAATAAAATAAATAAATAATAAATAAAAATATTCAAGCTCTTCAAGAAATTGACTCACAGACCAGTCAGCAACAGCAATGACATGCATCTAATAGCGCAGTTAGTACCCAAAATGCGAGTACTAGACACCTGAGAAATATTAAGAGGTGCAGTTTTGTTTTCAGTCCGGAAAACAATAAAAGACAGGCATTCAGAGTAAGGGAAACATGGCAGAATTTCAACAGATCAGCTGCATTTCAGGTCTTGAAATACCACTCAAAGATAGAGTTTTACTATGCCGGAGTAGTCAATTTTTTTTCGCGCGCTGCGCGGCTCGAAACACTTGTCATGAGTAATTTATTAGGGCGCCTGTTCTCAAAAAAAACCGTGTATCATTCTAAATTATGCCAGTCACCGGTTGCTTTCATTAAGATAGCTTTAAAATTACATTTTTGACTCTTTATATACTCCTGTATAATTTTCAAAAGGATTGGAAGCTGCCAGAATTTACCTGCACTTCACAGAAATGCAAGAACATCGAAACTGACGAGGTGGACGAGCCGTGTTACGCAGTGTCACGATCAGTCACATGTCTGCCAGAGGACCTCAAGGGCCGTAGACACCTATATGGTGTGTTTCTCCAGCTCAAACTGAATATCTAGAGCACAGACACTTTCATAGACTTAAAAAGGATGTAGTTCTTAAATTTTACAGATTTAAGATGCATGGTACGCGGAAATCTGACTGCCCAGTGTGCTGTCACAACAGAGTGACATGAAAAAATACCTTATCTTAGGTAATAAAATTCGGTATCGGTATCGGTATCGTCCAACAACACCACTAGCGAGCCGATAAATTGAC
This sequence comes from Pholiota molesta, assembly GCA_014925825.1. Taxonomy (NCBI): domain Eukaryota; kingdom Fungi; phylum Basidiomycota; class Agaricomycetes; order Agaricales; family Strophariaceae; genus Pholiota; species Pholiota molesta. The sequence goes on from JACGCK010000130.1 coordinate 5,406, forward strand.
CATTTTTATGTATTAAATTGTACCAAATATCTGCTGAATATACTGAGGTCAGATATCTGCAATGTGATGTAAATAAATCTTTACATAAGTACCACATAAATATCACACATTTATTTGGTACCGTGCCCTGTGAACGAGGAAGTATACATACTTCTATGATTATACCAGGCAGATATTATTCCATTGAGCTATCATCGGCCTTCGCCGCTTAGGTTTCTCAGGCGGGCTCCACATCGCATAGGTCACGTAATACAGACTCGAACTGCGGCTCTCTGGCCGAGCAGGAGGGTGTGAGAGAGGTCTCCGGTATCAAGCGCTCAGAGGGCATGGATATATGTACCATGGCAAATGTTAGGATCGGAAAAGCACCTTCGTTGCACCACTTTTTACGGAGCCACTGTGAGCCACAGAACTAGGGAAGTTCAAGTTGTACCTCAATCACCTCAGTAGTTTGTTCAAAAGTTTTTGTGTCTTATACTCATGGGAAGACGAGATCAAAATTATTCTTGAATTAGTACAGATTGCTGAACTCAGAGGTAGACATGTTGTGGAGCCATGCCGTTTGTAGACAGTGTAACTTGCTTTGGTGAGGCTTTCACAGCAACGCAGACAATGGGCTGAGAAATTTGCACCGTTGACAGTTCATACTGCGGAGGCTATTTACTTTGCACCATTTTTTCATTTGTTAACCAAACTGATCTTCTAACACCTTGCGTTGTGCTGCAATGTGCTCTGCAGACAGGAACTTATTTGAATGCCTCGCAGCGTAGCGCTACTGTTAGAAACATAATTGATACTCTACCAATATTATTTCAAGCTTGTTACAAGGTATCGCATTGTTTCGCATATTGTTTCGTGTAGTATTACTCACCACAGTTTGGTTGCTCGCTGTGGCCCATTGAGCGTACTCTTTAGATCTCAATGCCGATTTCCCATATTGTATTTATCTAGTGCTGCGCACCATGCGTTGATTTCTGTTCCTCATTTATCCCCCATCCGGTAAATGCATTCCCTGCAAAGCCTGAAGATTTTACAACCGTACCCAGCTTGCCGCTGGACTGCGCGGTCTGCGCCTATATGTCACTATTTTTAGCACATGCAAGTTTATGATTAGACGTTGCAACTGGTCGACGATATCAGAGTCTTTAAATGCTTTCTACGCAGTTTTGCATGCAGAGCTCACATACTCGTGCTGTAGTGTGAATATGTGGTGTGGGCGTGGATATCAGAATCAGAAAGGCATTGAAGAATGAATACTGCCTTGGCGTGAGGATTAGATTTCAGAAATCCAAGCCCGCACCATCGCATCAAAGCTCTGGCTCTTGCAAGGTTACGAAGTCAATAAACAAAGGATGATCATCGCTCAAGCGGTCAGGCGATTATCAAACAAAATTCTTTTTCAAGCAGATAAACCTCCATACTCCCATGTTATGTCCGTTTAGATAGAATATGCCAGAACGGCTACTGCTCGCCTCTCTGCTGAGCCTCTGTATGTGCGCAGCCAATCCGGGTTTACGGATTACCGTGGAGACGAACGAAGGTAATCAGCAACGGAGCGCTTGTGCTGTAAACATCCCACTCTTCACCGGGTCCGAGATATTATACTTAGACTGAATATCAGCTTGGAGGGAATCGGGGTGTCATCTTTCGTCTGACAGACACCTAGAATAGTTGCCGCTCCTCCTCCTGGGAGGCAAAACGAGGTCGACGGACATAAAGATATCGTACATTCTCAGGCTCTATTTTCAAGAAGTGACCTTGTTTATTATTTTTAGACACGAGAGCCGTGCCACTGATCCCTCGACCTTCGAAGTTATCCGATGTCTATTGTGGCACAATGTGAAGTGCTGGGCGCCGGGCCTTCATCTAAACAGTGTTCTCATTCTATCTCATCGATTCACATTGCACTCGCCCACGGTAATCTCGCGTGCGCTACAGGGTAATCCGGTAATCGTATAGGCAGCTTGTAGGCGGGTGGCAATGTCTTGTTTGGGTAGTCATCTCTCCGTTTTAAGTTCTCAGCAGCGCAGTTTCGTTGTGCACGAATCCAAACACACGGTTCCATCTTTCTCGCACATCACCTGTCTGATTCGACGACGTTATTCTGGGTCTTGTTTACAAGTATCGTTGTGTTGCACGCTCAAGGACGACAGCGGCTCTCATGTAGCAGAAAATAACCCATAAAACGGGGTCGAGTTTGCGTATAAAAGCGCTGTGAGGAAAGCTCAATCTCTTCACCTTCCTATCCACGTTTCCTCCTTCCAAGTGAAACTCGCAGACTCAAAAATGGTCTTCAATCGTCTTGCCACCTCAGTGACGCTTGCTTTGAGCGCTGCGACACTTTCCAATGCCGCTCTTACCAGGCGCGTAACATGCCCAACTGGCCAGACCACTACCAATGCCGTCTGCTGCTGTCAGTATATGATTGACCTTTGTAACACTATTTTTTTCTGTTTATTGATATGGGATGAATTTTAGCTTTGTTCTCGGCTGTTGAATTCCTCCAAACGAACCTCTTCGACGGTGGCGAGTGTGGTGAGGAGGCGCATTCTGCTCTCCGTCTCACATTCCACGATGCCATTGGATTCTCCATTCATGGCGGAAAGGGAGGAGGCGCCGATGGCTCTATCCTTGCTTTCAACTCGACCGAGCTTCAGTTCCATGCCAACGGAGGGTAAGAATCTTAGACTTTAATTTATTGTCAAAATTTTTATGCTGTCTATAAAACAGAATCGACGATATCGTCGCCCGTCAGTTCCCGGTGTTCCAGCAACTCAACCTGACTGCTGGTGACTTGTAAATTCTTTCAAATAGCCTCTTATCCTCTGAGCATGGCTAATCTGTTGTTTTAAATTCAGCGTCCACCTTGCTGGCGCAGTCGGCACTTCCAACTGTCCAGGAGCGCCCCAACTCCAGTTCATGTTCGGTCGCCCACCGCCCGTCGCTGCCGCACCTGATCTGACTGTCCCTGAGCCAACGGACAGCGTTACTGCCATCCTCGCCCGCTTCGCTGACGCTGGACTCTCGCCACAGGAAGCCGTTGCTCTCCTATCGTCGCACACCATCGCTGCCGCCGATGTTGTCGACCCAACTATCCCTGGAACTCCTTTCGATTCCACTGTTGGCACCTTGTCAGTTGTCACTATATTGAGTTTTTATGACATCGCGCTAACATTAACTTTTCAGTGACACCCAAGTCTTCCTGGAGGTTCTGCTCAAAGGCACTCTCTTCCCCGGTAACGGCTCGCAGGCCGGCGAAGTGCTCTCTCCGATCGCCGGTGAGATGCGCCTCCAGTCCGACTTCGTCATTTCGCAAGACCCTCGCACCGCTTGTCTCTGGCAATCCATGATTAGTACGTACTTTCTACTATGCTCTAACGTGTCGCCTTAATTTTAATCTACTCGACTTGCAACAGACGACCAAACCAGGATGCAAACCCAATTCAAGGCTGCCATGGCTAAGCTCCAGACTCTGGGCCAGAAGAACCTCGTCGACTGCTCAGACGTCGTCCCCGTCCCTGCAGCATTTGCTGGCCCCATCAAGTTCCCTCCCAGCTTCGCGCAGAGTGATGTCCAGGTCGCGTGCACTACGCAGGCCTTCCCCAGCCTCGCCACCGTTGCTGGTCCGGCACCCACCGTTGCTCCTGTCCCAGGATCTTAGATGACTCGGAGAGATGGAACCGAATAGAAAATAGTTTGTATTTATACAGTACGAACCTGGGTCTTTTTGCATCTTTTCACTTTATTACTCTCTTTGTGTGCATCCAGTCAATTTTATTTTATTCATTATGTTGCTTCGTCGACCCACATAGTATCACGATTAGAAAAGCTAAGTTTCAATAGCGAAGGCGTCCAGAGCAGGTTCAGAGCAGCCGGTCGTGTTCTATGTCGCTGTAGGAGTATAGGGCAGGATGAAAGCTCTTATATGAGACGGTGCACACCACACGCTGTGCATGCATACTAAAAACACACTGTGCATGTAACTGCGGGGGATCTATTTTGGGGCTATCCAAGGCGAGTCCCCGGAGTCGCGTTTAAGAGCATCATAATCAAACTTTGGTGATTGATACTATATGCACCCACAAGGATGGTGTACGCACCATCTTTCTGCTTAAGAATCAAATCTTACTGTGGAATACTTGAAGTGAATAAAACGATGATCAAGCCCTCTTAGATCCTGAAATTGAATAGATCAGTTTTGTTCAACAGCGTGCTGACAACAAACCATTGAATCACTTAGTGGAGATCAAGACGGAGATAAATGATACGAGCATGTCCCTTGCTCTCGTTTGCGAGGATGGATCGGAAGTGAGATGTCGAGGAACGTGCTCTCGGGATCTCATGATTGTCAGAGAGCGGTTCAAAAAAGCCAACATGTCATGATTGTCAAACATTTGTGCGAAGGGCATCAAGCCAAGTAATGTAATTATATCTTAACTTGACATGGGCGTTTCGTTCCTGTTCAAAAACCGTGGATATGTAAGTCTTTGTCGATCTCAATTGGGGAAAATTACTCACAACATAATTAATTCCCAGCCAAGGTAATATTAGAATAACATATAAGAAATATCAACGGCAATGGAAGTGACATAGATATCAGGATGCAGAGGGGATCACGGAGGAAGAAACGAAGACGCCAGCTCAGTCCGAGGGCCGCATAGCACCTAAAGAGTCTGATACCACAGAAGATACGAGTGAGATGTCGAATAACATAGTCGCCGCCATGGGATGGAACTCGCTAAGCGAGGACATATGCAAACGAAGATTCTGCATTGATAGCTGTGAGGGATCCCAGCGAGGAGTAAGAAAGACTACAACATGGCGAGCCTCGGAGAGCTCAGGTACCATGGGAGCTTGCGTACGCGCCGAAGTTGCCACGTAAGTAGGGCGGAGTCATATCCTCTCGATTCCACCGGCATGGTAGTCAGAACGCTGGAGAAAGCCCATGCCGTGCCCACCACCCGGAAGGCCTTCGCGTAGTAGACGCTGCATTTCCTGCCGTGCTCGTTCATAGGCTCGTCGACCGCGATTCGGTGAAGATTGACATGACCGCCCAGCATATTTTCAGGGCGATGGGCAGGGAGACGTATTGGACTACGCCCATTGTTCAGCGTGAATATTACACTTGAAATCGAGAGAACACACCATGATGATAACGCTAATGACCTCCCCGCCCCACTTTCTCTCAGCCGTTATGATGTACTCGTAACTCCGCCACCTTCTATCCTGTTTCTTTCTTCCACGGCGCGAGTGCCCAATTCACGCCTGTTCAGTAAATCAGTCGGCGAAATGAATACATGCCTCGGGTATCGAGCGTACTGCTGCTGTCGCTCTGGCTGCTTTCACAGCCCCGTGAGGTAGCTGGAAGTATGTCGACTCTCGAGGAGATCGTCTATGTGGGATCAGGACCGAAGGAAAACTAAGAAGGAATAACGAAACGTGCCGCAAGCACGACCAAAAATTCGACAGGCCTTCGGATGTCTGAGGGGGAGGAATATTAGGACGGGTAGTGCAAAATAGAGTTGTGACTTACAGCGCGTTTGTCTAAAGTCGAAGGACGTTGAGGGCTAACTCTCATACCAATATTCGACAACACCTTCGAAACCTGCTTTGTCAATCATCGGTCGCACAGTGCGGATGCAATGAAGCTTCGCTAAGCAAATGCCTGTTTGTTCTGCCCGATGCGCGACCGAAAATATTAGTGCGTGTACCATATTTTTTTTTGCAGTTACAAAGCTTGGGCATACGAATGCCCCACAGCCTTGCCCTCGCAGCCTCCAGATACGTAGACGAGGAAGCGCCGTGGAGTACGGCAGCTCTCAAATGGGCTGCACGCCGTCCAGTGCGTGTCCCGAAAAGTATCACAAATGGAGGCTGAGCCGGGGTCTCTTCGGATGGAAGGGTTCAGAGTAGGAGGGGGAAGTGATACGATTGGAAAAGGGAATGAAATAGGATGAAAGAACACGGAAGATCGAAAGAGCAGAAATACGGTGCCACCGTACCAGCTCAGGCGATTCAGAGGGGTACCGCAAGTGCCCTCGTACTAAGAATGCCTAGGGCCCATCGCGTACATGCTTCCATACATGTCATATACATGCCAGACGTGCGCAGAGTTCGCATATAGTCCAAAGCCAATCAGTATCAGCGCATCCCAGGTGCATCCACCCCGCTCACCACCCCACATGCACAACCATAGCAACGCACAGGAGAGTGACGAATGTGGCAGTGGGCGGGACAAGAGCGTGCAGAAAAAAGGTGGATCATCGCACACCTCCGAGATGGGTGAAGAGCACGTATAACGTCCCTCATCGTTCAACGTTCAACGACGAACCATCGACATCCCTCGATCCACAGTAGGCGACCAGGTTCCGCTGAGGGCAAAAGGCCATGCATCATGAGTCGCGAATGGAATAGACGTCGTCAACGCTATCTCATTTTCGGTGGGAAGTGCTTTGTAGAGCCTGAGTAGCGCAATGGAGGATTGTGTGTACATACGAAGGGAAGAGCGGGATTTTGAATTTGTTTGGCCTTATGTGGCTTCAAAATGGTAGCCAAATACCGACATACTTATGGGTTGGAACTTGGCACAACGCGCGCCTCAGTGCAACCTCCGTCGCCACTTTCGAGCTTTGTTCGAGCTGGAAACTGGCCAGAAATGCCAGTTTGTTGACTTCCATCAGTTGTCCAAATCAACGTTATTCCAGCGCAGTCGATTGCACGCAGCAAATATGTATCATGTCGCAACTCCGACAATCATTTCCAGCACGATTCCAACACGATTCTACAACGATTCTAAATTGATTCTATCGCGACTTTGTGACAATGGCGACGATGCTTCATGCTAATTACTACCAGTCGGTTTTAAATGCAGGTGCTTACTCCGCTTTTTTTGAGAGTTCCAGATGACTTGATTTTGTTTTTAGCACGTTATCATCCGAGTCCTCAGCCATGTCCAAAGGCTAACGCCGGAATAGCTAAGAAATAAACTGTTTTCTATTAGAATACATTAGATATTTGCAATGCCCAGGCAGCCCAGCACAAGTACGCTCACACTTCCCACTCAGTTGCAGAATTGCTCTCTGAACTCGCTTAAGTATGATGCGGCTTGGAGTCGCGCAAGACAGCGCAAGCCCTTAGCGCAACTTCGCAAGTGAACCGCAAGTGCCGGTGCTGCGCAGTCAAGCGCAACATGCACCGCGAATTTTCCTGTGCCCCTACACACAATTTCCTGAAAGAGGCATTCACGCTACATACCTGAATCAGACGACCATATAACCGATGCAACGTGTGTGTCCACGCGCACACCACATGCACCGCGCTGGTCTCTTCGAACCAAAGCGCATGCCCGGAAAAAGTGTATGTGGGACAGGGACGATACCCTAAGATGGGAATCAGAAATAGGACCCGACGGCCAGTCCAATTCAAGTTTATTATCGGTGTACACGACCCAACAGAACGGGTTGCCGACAGATCAGCATGTCAGAGGTTCCGAAGCGTAGCTGATAGTCGTTTTGCGGAAGGGCAAAATTGCCGTATTTGGGTATCAGCTAGCGTTTCCCTTGTGTGCGCATAGATGATTCGTTTGCCTCGTGAAGGGGGAAAATGGATTAGTTGAAGGGCTTCGACATGAGGATGAGGCGTCACACATGGGTGCAATATGGATGGAGTATTTAAACCGTCAGATTGTATGTGGGGCTACACCAAAACTACACCCCAGCATCTCCTACTTCCCTTTCGTCTGCAACCATATGTTCGAAACGGATATTTTCCGTGAGTTTTTGACAGTATACGACCATAGGAACTAGATAACTGACACGCACCTCGTAAAGTTCAATCGCAGGAAGACCCACTACCAAACGCCAATCACGGTGGTGGAGCCACAGACGAACACAGCGATAGAGCATATATAGCTACCTGGCTCGCTGAAGTTTCAAACTCTTTCCCCGCAAAGGTAGATCATCGTCTTTCTGTAAACTCGACGTCAGAAACGTATCTGATTGAACCTCGTACTCCCACCTGCCATTCAGGATAACCCCTTCGACTCTCCTGAGATCGACGGAGTGGATCGGTGGAGTGATCTCTCCTGCGATGAGCGGTTGAGATATTCCTCGGACGCGGAAGCCTGCACGCCTGTCGAGCTGGGCAACCTCTTCCGACGAAGCCGCGTATACAGCCGCTCCAGAATACTGCTCCAGAATAGACGACACCGCCCCGGATATAGTCGTCGAAGGTTAGTCCTGTTCGGTATACGTCGAAGTGTGGAGGCTGATAAGTCGATTTCGCGCCTAAGATACTACCAACGAACGCGATTGCCACAAAGAGGCAATCGTTTCACATATTTTCAAAGCCGTCCCAGTCGCCTGAGACTGAGCGTATCCGCTCAGTCCAGCGACTTGGCAGTGTGGCTACTCAGCCCACAGACCAACGTAGGACAACGGTAAGGATATGCGTTCCGATTGCCTCTTTGAAATAGCCCGACGCTGATAATGGTGTATGGATTCAGTGTTGTGGTGAACGAGGAAGTCGGGTCTGCGAGAGAAGATAGGAAGAGGGAAGGAAACGTGGCACCGTCTGCGCACGGGACCTCAGGTAAGCTTTATCGTCCTTCGTCATTCTGCACGCAGAGATTGGGGAAAGAGGAGTGGATGTCGTTTGCCAGTGACATGACAGTTTGGATGGAAAAGATCGATACGATAATTTTCCACGGCGGCCCCGGAATCCGGATCCGCTGGCGATGATAGAGCGGCATCGCGGCCCACACCTGCTACCAATGTTCACAAATACTGATTCGGCATTCCATCTTCCTGTGCAGGGCTATTGAACGTATGGAGGGCCAGACGGACGAGTTTAGTGACTGCAACGGCCGTCCAGCAATCGCCTGCTGTCCAAACACGGGCCTTCGTCGCACTCTCTGGACTTGCGGCCGCGGAAGTCGACGATGACTTCCTGTATCAAATCTTGGTCGCATTCAACGGTACAATGAGCAAGGCCAACGAATCAAACACGACGACGATAGTCATCTCAAGCCTTGCGAACTCTTGTCCAGAAATTATTGGAATCACGTATGCTTCATGTTTCTTTCTCTCTTTCGATGACTTGAATTTCTAATTCACTGTCTGTTCTAGGTACGACACGCTGCAGGATCGCATTCACGACACATTCGCGAACTCTTCGAATGCATCCATCATCCGATCGGTGTCCACGATCTTCCGCGCCGCCTTACAAGACAAGGGACCGACATCCACTCTTGGCACCATCGAAGAAAACTCTATTTCACCCGGCCGATCTTATGTGAAGTTTGGAATGCAAGGGCTCGCTATCAACTTCACATTCTTACCCCCCAATCGCGGTGTCGCAACCAGAATGATCAATTGGATCCCAACACTGGTAACTCTCATGATATCATAATTTATCAGGTAAGCCTTATCGTTCTTCATCACTCTGCCCCAAGTCTCATGTGCATTGTTTTGATTGATAGCTAATTCAAATGGCGGGGGACCAGGATGAGAAAGTGGGGGAAGAAAGGGAGTGCATGCCGTTTGCCCTGTTGGGCAGTGGGCATGGTAGTTCGGATGGAAATTTATTGATGATTTTTTCTCTCTCATATATGTAGATGATTTACATTTGTATTTCGTTATTATTGGGAATTTCTGAAAAGCTTCTGATTGACCAGTCAAAACTTCTTCCGTACGCACACATGTCGAACATTGATTAATTAACAGAAGTGCAAAACAAACCTCAAGTAAGCACTTCGGCAGGATGAGCGACCGTTCGTAGCATGTAGCTGTCACTCGACTAACGGCTTGAGTTTTTACAACACTGGCAGAAGCTCTGCATGAACATCGCTGACATCACGAACTATGCCGCGCCAGAGGTTGCCGCCCACACCTCATTCAGTACTTTGGCTTACTTCTGCAATGAGTTGAAGATGGAAAGTGTGCGCAACAGTTCATATGCCAATGCGCTGAAGGCATTGTGGATCGAGGACGCTGCGCCCTCGACACAGGTGGCAACCAGGAGCGGGGTCACAATGCCTTGCTTTATGGCTTGTGGAAGTTGACAGGTGCATGGCCAAAATAATGACAATGGTGACCGGTGCAGGTGAGGGCTCGCAGCGAGAATGACGGTGCAGGTCGTGATGACGGTGGTTAAATTTTAGAGGGGGATGAGAGAGGAGGCGATCTAGACGTCATCTATTGTAATACAACTGGGAGGATCAGAATTAGAATCCAAGGATGCTCGGTCAGGCTCCCTTCTCTTGCAGAAAATGGCGCACTCCGATACTCTCCGATATGACACAGGAGTGCTGTAGGCTGCTGTAGACTGTATAGACACAAAGGTACCTAATACAGCCTTGAACGCTTGAACGTTTGAACGTTTGAACATGACAGTGCAAGATTTTGACAGTTCCGGGCCTTGGCCTTGTGAAAAGAAGAGAATATGGTACGGTGGTAAATTTTGGGTAAATTGGTGTTACAGTGTCTTGCATAGCCTCGTCTCTACTTCGTGCACCTCCAGCCGCCCTCGGGAGCCTGTCCGCTTTGGGGACCGTGAGCATGGGAAGCTGTCAAGGCGCTCGCTCACTCGCATCTGAGTTGTGCAAAACAACATGCAAGATAGGCTCGTGACCAGCCGTTTCTTTCGAACTCCGCAAGCTGTTCTCAGAAACGGCTGGGACAAACGAACGTGTTTTAAGAGGGTCACACTTTGTCACGTTGGACTTAGCCAAATTCCGTTGATTTCGGTAGACGCCCACGTACTCAATGCCTATTCCTCATCTTCTGCCTCGCTCTCACTGCTACTACTATCGTTATACTCTATCGGAAACTCATCCATATCCAGCTCCACGTCCTCCGCACTCAATCTTTGAAGTGTAGGCTCCAAAATACCATGTTCCAAGTCCTCAAGTATCATGTCCGCCTCGGTTGGTTCATCATCAATGACTTCGAGTTCGAGGGAGTTATCTGCTGGCAAGTTTGTGAGTAAGTCAAAATTCTTCTGTACTCCAACATCTTGCTCATGAGTGCTTGCTAGTGGTGTTGCGGCCTCCAAATCCGATTGATCTGGCAAATCTGGAGTGCCCAAGATGGTCGTCTTTGTGGGATCTGGTGATATCGATGGCAGTGATAGAGCGGACACCGGGTGCATCTTTCTTCTTCTTTGAAGCTTTTGGAAGGCTTCATTATACTCATATAGAGGGCTTTTGGGACCATCTTCGAGGCTTCGCAACCCAGCAGCAATCACATCTTTGACAGGCTCATCACCATCCTCCAAAACTCGCCCTTTCTTCAATCGGTAAACGTTGTTGTCGTCAAGACTTTCCATGAGTGCCGCTATGTCATCGGTTAGATCTGGAGGTGCGTGTCGTGTTCCCTGATCCGAGCCAAGCATATCATTGAAGTTATGTGCAACTTTACGCAGGGCATCGCAAAGCGGAGCCATGGTTTCTAACCACTCCCATGATGAGTTAGCACCATGCGCCTTGTATGCATTCTAGGTTTATAGTCAGTTAATCGATTTTTGTGATTACAATATACAATTGTAACGACTATGCTTACTTTAATCCAAAAATTGAGATGCTCTTGTATGAGGTCAAACTCACAGAATGAATTCGGATTCCCAGTTGTATTGAGTAGCCAGTTCTTGAGCACGATATCTCTGTATGTCCAGTCAAAGATGTGAATATGTTAGTCAATGAATAGAAAAGAAACGAACCGTATCGCTTTTGGCCAGACATTGGTAAGGTTATGGATGAAATGCAACATTTCGTATGCATATTTTGTTCGGCCATTCCCTCGAAACGCCAGAGCCCATATCTTGAGGACTAGAACAACCCTGCCAGAGTCACCGGCCTTGACAGCATCAGTGAACTCCCGTGAAATGAGAGCATCGCACATATAGAGAAGCGCGTTCTCGAATACCATATCTCCTTCTGTAGGTGTTTCACTCTTGCACCTCTCACGATCCCATCGCAGTTCTTCCACCTTGAAAGGGCTGGCGTATTCATCGTAAATTCGCTCGGCATGCTGAAAAAATTCATTCCAACTTGTGACCTTCAGAAGATATTCTTCAAGCGAGGCATGTCCAGAGACAAGAAGAAGGCAGTGGAGAACACGGGCATAAAGCGAGGTAAAGACGAGATCTCAACACGTTCTGAAAGTGGGAAGCGAGGAGATTGTGATGGGTAGCCTATCTAGATGAGCGTTGTGGAACCAAAGGGAGCCTGGGTTTCGCGATCGAGTATCTGCCTTGCCAAAGTGGCTCAAGAGCGTGCCATGAATATCAGCAATCTTTGCATGGAATAACCCAGGAATCCATACACCCCAAAAAAAAACCAGGCTCTCCGTCTTCATGCCCAGCTCTGATATTCTCGAGGGCCCGAAGCCGTGCAATAGATAACTGGTCGCCGCTCATGAACCGAACCCGTTGCTCAGCGCCAGGAGATTCGCCAAGATGGAGCTCATCATAGATTGCCTCGCAAACCTCGGCATTCCCTGTAATCGTTGATTCGTCAATATTCCATGCAGGCAGAGGGTGAAGTTCAGAGCGGTGAACTTCTATTTTCTCTTCGCTAGTTGGCTGCTCTTTCTCCATTTCTTTTTCGAACCGTCTGAAGCCTTCACCACCGAACTTGATGATGATTCGAAGAATCGTGAATACGAGCGATTTTGAAAAGGCGCGACTTTCAGCAGGTGTATGCAAGATATCGTCGCGCTTCAGCACTGGCGCCTCCAGAAATGCTGTCTGGAACTTGTTCAAGTCGAGGTCCTCCACCTTTGCGTCGAACAGTGGGACTATTGTCGCACATGTTCCATTCTCTTGCGTGTCTAGATACTAGAATTAATGCAAATCGTGTTGTAAGTACAAAAAAGCGTACCGTGACGGCCAATTATTTGCTCTGCATTATTGAAGTTCATATTGATATTATCGTATACTGTTGCGAAGAGTCCTTCAGCAGCGATATTGCGTGCTTCCTGGCGCATAGACTCCGAGAGCTGATGAAGTGTGCCCGTTTTCCCAACCACAGCTGTAACTTGATCTGTTCCCTCTCCTGCTGAATCCTGCAGACTTTCTTGTTCAGGTCCTTCTACTGCATTCTGTGAGCCCCGGGTCCGACTCCGTGTCACTCGCTGCCGCCGCCGATTTTTGGAAATCAAGTTGGAATAACTCTCTGCGAGGCCTAACGACGAAATGACTGTCATTAATTGACACTGTGCTCCTGCGGAGTACATGTACACCGAAATCATACGCTTTACTCGATTGTTTGAGCGACTGTATTCTCCGAGGCAGGCAAGTGCTGCAGAAGTGGTCACCTACACATCGATGGACAATGAGACTTGTTAGTCTTGACTCTCGTAATAATCACTCTAGGACACATTGCGCACCATCTGTGTTTTCACTTTGCGTAGCTCAGTATGCTTGTCAGCATTTTGAGAGGTTGCCAAAGCCCTCAGCATTTGCATGCTCACTGGAGCGACTTCGTCGGATGAAAGCCAGTCATGCAGCTTGCTAAAACTGAAGGACGTTACAAATTCTCCGTCAATTTGTTGCCCTCGAGTCTGCAATTCTTTCGACTTTGTAATGTGTGCTGCCTCGCGCGCAATAAGTTTGGAGACATGGTTGCATGCCCACTCCGTTACTTCCTGTCTTGCATCAGCGGTGTTCTTTGACGAAGTCCACCAGTCTAGAATTCGAGTTGCGTTTCCGTGGTTGATGAAAAATCCATGCCACCTCAATGTTCCCTGCTTGTTGGAAGGATCGAAGACGTACTCCATCAAGTCCCATAGCTGTATTCCATCCTCTTTCATCCTCTGCAAAGCTTTATCGAGTTTCCCAGCACGTATAGCCTTTGCTGTAGCCTCTCGCGCCACTCGTGCTTCATTTTGAAACTGCTGTTTCTTCGCAATCGTTATTCCTCGTGCTTTGAATCCCTTGCGAATTCGATGGGCTTTACGTTCTTCCAGGTTCTTGTCGATGATGGGGCTACTCATCTGAGGGCCACTTGAAGGCGGAAGACTGGAGCACCTGCGACGGGGTGTGGCTACTAATCCAGCCTCTTCCAATTTTTTGTGGAAGCTAACAAAGGCGATATCATCGTCGCTTTCAGATAAAGAAGATAACTCGCTCATAGCAGTCAGAGAGAAACTTGGAGCAGGTGAAGAGTATTCAATCAATTGCAAATAAAGCTACAGAATGTAACCAGCGGACTTTTGATCACAACGCACTGACCACCATAACCTAACTTGTCACCTCCCTCATACGAAATGCCAGCATTGCCGCGGTCACTCAAAGCCAAAGCCAAGGCGAAGAAATCCAAGAAGCCGAAAGAGCCTCGAAAAGCGTCGTGGCAGGGTATTCTAAAAGAAAAGCTAGGCAATTTGGCCGAAAAGATCAAAAGAAAATTTAACTGGACTCACACACCACACGAGTTTCAAGTCGAGGCCGTCGCAGCCCAGCTTATGCGAAAGGATGTCTTAATCCATGCTGGTACTGGATCCGGGAAGACAGCTGTCGCAGCTGGGCCATTTGCACATGAGGGTACAGAGGGAATGGTCTCTTTTATGGTCTCGCCATTGATTGCTCTACAGGAGGAGCAGGTACGTCATTAGCATTTTTATTCTGAGACATGAGATTGACTAACCATGATCGACAGGCTGCAACCTTTCGCGATGAATTCAAGCTGGCGGCTATCGCTGTCTAGGGCTGAGCACGGGTGCGGGTCCACACAGGTAACCCGCAGGTATACCTGTGGGAATACCTGCGGGTCAAGTGATCCGCGGATCCGGGTCACCCGTGACTACGGGTCACCGCGGATCCGGGTATGGATTTCGGCGACGGGAGGTCTACCTGCGGGTACCTCCGACCCGCACGCTAATTTCAAGCTCCGCTTCAATGAACTGCAACGAACGTTCCACGGATTGTTTCTTATCTCCTCGTCAATTCACCCCGCCCACGTCAACTCACCGCGCTGCCCACGCCGACTCGCGCTCCCCAGACGACACGACGGCGCCGCGCGGAGTCCGCACGACCACGTACGGACGACACGCCTGGAACGACGAAGGAAGGGGAGCGAGCAAGGGGAGACCCGGGTGCGGGAGACCCACAAGGTACGTCCCCTACGCAGTTCGCCATCGCTCGCCGGTGACCCCTCCCCCTCCCCACAGCCTCCATGCACGACGACGACGCGCCGCGGCCAGCCCGTCCGACGGGCGTGCCACGTCACCCGCCCGCGACGTCGTGCCGTGGCGCCCGCACACGACGACAACGGCCGTCCACCGCCCGCCATGTCGTCCCGCGACGCCTGCCACGTCGTCCCGCGGTGCATGACACCACGAAGATTTCCGTACCCCCACTACGTCGTCCCGCGGCATTCCCGCGACGCCCGCCACGTCGTCCCGCGGTACACAACACACCGACGACGGGCACCCCCGCGACGTCCGCAGCCTGCGACGTTATGCCGTGGCGCCCGCACGCGGCGCCCGCGCACGACGACCACGGCCCCGCACCGCCCGCCACATCGTCCCGCGGCGCACGACATGACGACGACGGCCCCGCACCCACACTATGTCGTCCCGCGGCGCTCGTACACCCCGGGCGTGCGACGTCACCCGCTCGCGACGTCGTGCCGCGGCGCCCGCACACCAGATGCCCCTCCCACCCCCTCCTCCCTCCCCTGCACCGTCTGTGCGTACAAAGGAGCTGCTTATAAAGCAGCTCCTGCGGCGCAGAGACGCATAGAGGGAGGGTTTTTGGCCTGACCACTGAGGGTACCCGCAGGTATACCTGCGAGTACCCGTCGGGATCCGCAGACTACAGGTATACCTGTAGGTACCTGCGACCCGCAGGTATTTGACCCGCGGATCCGGGTGATCCGTGGGAAAAAATCTTCGCGGGTGCGGGTATGGATTTTGGGCGCAAAAATACCCGTGGGTAGGGTCCGGGTAACCTGCGGGTGCACCCGTGCTCAGCCCTATCGCTGTCAATAGCGCGCAGGGAGGGTGTACACAGGAGATGATGACTGTGCGCCATTTTTCTCGTTAGGATCTGGGCAGCTACTGATTAATCTTAGGATATATGCGCTGGAAAGTGGCAAATAGTAATCATCTCACCTGAAATGATGCTTTCCAAGCGATTCGTCACCAATGTTCTGCGGAATAGAAACCTTGCCACGCGTGTGCTTTCTGTTATTGTGGATGAGGCGCATGTCGTCTCACACTGGGGCGCTGGTTTTCGAAAGAAGTACGGCGTGCTTGGAATCTTGCGAGCACTCCTGCCGAAGAAAACGCCGATGGTCGCTATGTCAGCAACATTGCCCCCCCGCGTACGCGATGATGTACTCAAAAAACTGCAATTTAATCGGTCAGATTTTGTTGATATAAATTTAGGAAATGATCGTCCGAACGTTTCACTGGTCGTGCGAGCAATCCAAAACCCCTTGAACACATACACCGACCTCAATTTCGTCATTCCCTCTGGGATCACCAGCAGCGATAGCGTGAAGAAAACTTTTGTCTATGCTGATAGTGTGTCATTAGTCACGGAAATCACAGAGCATCTTTATTCCATCTCACCTGAAGAGTTCCGTGACCAGGGGATCATTCGGCCATATAGCGCTGCTTATTCTTCAAAATATCGCCGCGATGTGATGGAGTTGTTCAAGGCGGGCGTCGTGCGGATTTTGGTTTGCACAGAAGCAGCAGGAATGGTGCGTGAGATCTACTCTGATCTTGATAAGCGTTTAAAGTGTGTGTGTAAATTAGGGATGCAACATACCAGATATTGATGTCGTCGTCCAGTGGAAACTGACTTCGAGCGTGTCAAGCTTTGTTCAGAGGGCAGGCAGAGCCGCTCGTGGAGCTGGTCGGTCAGGGCTTGCAGTGCTGCTAGTTGAAAAGACAGCGTACGAGGCGGACCTATTCCAAATATCAGAGAGCCGTCTTGATAAGCAGGGTAAACAGAAGAAGAAGCTCACCGTGCGGCAGTCTTCAACATATGCGAAATCGGCGGACAAGCAGTATGCCGTCCATCGCGGTGTTCTGCGTGGTGCGTTCGGAGGTGCGAAGGATACATTTCCTATACCAGTTAACGAAACGGTCCCCGATGTTCCCTTGGATGCGAGCTCGATCGACGAGGGACTATATACGTTGGTCCAGACGAGAGGATGTCGCCGACAGGTTTTAACAAAAATCTACAGAAACAATACACCAAGTCAGTCAAATTTATCTACATATGTCAAAAAATCTTACTGGTTGTAGAGCCGACGGTCCCATGCTGTGATTTGTGCGATCCATGTCTCTTGAATCGTACTCGGCCAGCAGCTCCAGAACCTACGGTACGCAAAACGAGCGTCAAAACGGGTGTCTGCAATGAACACCTGATCAACGAGATCGCCGCATGGCGGACAAGAATCTGGAAACGCGATTTTTCCAGCTCCCAATTCGGACCTTCAGCGATCTTGAGCAATGAGGCGATTGAAAGATTGTCTTCAGTGGGACCAATCAAGGACCTGGCCGCGCTGCAACAAGTCTTAGGTGGTCAATGGCAGTGGTTTGAAAGGTACGGGGTGGAACTACTTACTGAGCATTGTAAATTGCCAGTTCCTGCGATGCAAGCGAAGGCTCGACAGCCGCGTGTTCAAAAACGTGTAGCAGAGCAAGATGAGAGTGGCGAGAGAAGTGGGAATGAGAGAGAGAAACGACGTCGCGCATTGCCACCATCAATGCCCGCGCTAAATCCGGCGCTTCTCACACCTGTCATCCCCGCCGCCACTCCTTCGACTTCCGAGACGCGAAGTCTGATACCACCGCCATCGACACCAATACAACCCATGCCTATGTATATGGGATATCCCTCATTTTACGGCGCCTCGTCTTCGAGTCCGTTGGCCTCAAATCCATATGCCGGATACTTCAATCGAACACCACAGTCAATGCCCGTTTATTCTCAAACTTATCCCACTTACCCGGGTCCAACAACCTACATCAGGAAAAACACTTATGGACTCAAGGTACCTCAAGGTACCTAAGGTACTTTAGGGTGCCCTAGGGCAGCCAGGGCATCAGGGCAATCAGGGAGCTTTGCGCGCTCTGAGGAAGAAGTCACTTTGATCAATATTCCCAGGGCAGCCTGGGTCAGACCTGGGATCATCCCAGGGCATCTTAGGGCTAGATTTGCAAGCCTGAAGAGTCTTCAGGTTGCTTTGAAATATTGGAGGGAGTATGGGGTGACTTGAAGACATCCTAAATTATATCGGAGAAGGGGGTTTTGTTTATTCAAATATTTATATTTCTCACTAGACTACATACTACAACATGTCTAAGACTATAAAATATGTATGCTAATTTATATCTACCCTTGAACCTTGTAATTCATGTAACAGCCGCCATCTATCATCCACAGCCGCTGACATCATGTGTCAGCGTCATCATACGTGGTCCGCTGTCGTCGTTGTCCGCCGCCGCCGCCGTCGTTATCATGTATCATCCTCTGCCGCAGCCATCCCCCATCACGGCGCCATCCTTCTTCCGGCTCTTCTTGTGCTGCGGTGGGTGCCGTTGGTGGTTCCGTTGGCAGGCCAATGCGGCGGGCGATGCGTCGAGCAGAGTGGGAATCGGTGGGCGCAGAGGTCCGGGGGTGGGAAGCGTAGGCGGCGCATTCGTGCCCTGCCTTGGCCCTGCCGCGCAAATGTCAGCGTTTCCTCAGGCTGCACATCGCCGCAACGCAGACGTACCGTACACGCGACCGCGCGCCGTATCGCGCCCGCTGTCTTCCATCGTGTACGCCCCTGGCATGCCCTCTGAGCACTGGCGGACTTGCGCCGCCGCAAGCGCGTAATTGATGTGGAAGAGAGTCGTCGCGGGAATGGGCGAGCGGTGGGGCTCCGTGGTCGTCGATGGAGGGCTCGGCTAATGTGGTCTTGGCTGGTCTTGCGAACCGCGTTGCACGGCCGTGGGCATTCGAAAACGCGGATGCCACTGGAGGTGGTGGCTGGTGAGGACCAGAGCGCTGGCATGGGCGAGGTAAGAACGAGTGCAGCACAACGGAAGGCCACTTACGGTGTTGTCATCAACCAGCGCCCAACAACGCCTCCCGCGGCATCGAATACGGCGCCTGGCGCCCATGGCGTCGTCGCCCACGGCGCTTCGCAGGGCATTGGCTACAATGGATGGAATATGTGTGAGAGCACGACATAGGGGGAATAAAGCACTCACCTGGAAGAGAACGTTGTCAGTACAACGTTCCATGGACTTTGTTGCGACGTGGCACAGAGGGCCTGCGGTAAGCGCAGTTGTCGTGGTGAGCGGCCCGTGGATGTGTCCAGCGACTGAAGTTCGAGGTGGTGATGGAGGCCGTGGGCGAGCGAGCGAGCGAGCGGGGGTTGAGCAAGGTAGACCAAGGTAGGGCAAGGGTGGAAGAGGGTTGCAGTTGAACTTAGAGAAGTTGAACGTTGAAACTCGTTCAACGTTCAACACGTGCTTTCCGCCACGTGACTCAAATCAATTTCAACACAATCTAAACGCGACGCGTCGACGCGTCTCGGCGTGTCTCGTTGTTTGGATGGAAGGTGGGAAAGCGGATTCAAGCTGGATCCGCTCTCCCACGTTTCAACAACTCCTCCGTCCCCTCCTCCATCTCAACTCAATCTTCGCCCCTTCGGCCTTCGTCGCGCGTCTCGGCGTTTGCCGAGACGTCCATCATCCGTATCCGCACGATCCCGCGTTCCTCTCAACCACCAGCATCATTCCAACATCATTCACTCCATGCCACCCGCGCTCACTACCACATCGACGGGATTTGGGGACTGGAAGATGAAAGGGAAGACCCGGGGAGCGGGAGATCCGCCAGGTGCGCCCGAGTTAGCCTCCTTTCCCTTTCGCCTACTGACACCTCCCTCTCTCTGCTAGGCTTCGCTGACGAGGACGTCCGTTGGTACACGAACACCGACAGCACCGACAGCGGCGCGAGCCACAGCGGCCAACCGGCAACGGCAGTCCGACATCGCGCATGGCAGCCTCCAGCACCACGGCGTGCTGCGCGCGTGGAGTGCTGCCGCAGTCGATGTGCACGGCTACGAGCAGCAGCGGCAGTTCGCGTATGCCCTGCAGCAGGATGCTCGAGCATGTCGACGCCGCGTGAGATCATGCACGCGGCACGCCATGCGGCTCGTACTGCCATGGACGACACCAGCCACCCGCACGATGGCCCGTCAACGATGCCCACGACGCCCACCACTGCGATGGACGCCCGCCACGTCACCCGCACCACCGACAACAACAATGGACGACGCCTGCCACGTCGCCCGCGCGTGTGCCATGTCGCCCCCACCGCCCGCCACGTCGTGCCGCGACGACGCCCACCATGTCGACGGGCGCTCGCCACGTCGCCCCCGCCGCCCGCCACGACGACGCCCGCCACGTCACCCACGACGGTAGGGGGGCAGAACGAAGGGCAGGCCGCCGAGGGCCGGGTCATTTACGTGCGTGCGCGCAAAAGCGCCGCGGGCCTCGCGGGCTGCGAGCTCGAGTGCGAGAAGTCGTCAAGCTGGCGCCGCGCCTCCTGAGCTAGCGCGTGCGGGCCTCGAGCTCGTCGCGCTGGCGCTCGACGGCGGCGAGGTGGGTTTCGTACAGTACGAAACCCCGCCGGCCGCGTGCATCTTGTGCCACGCGAGCTGCTGCGCGAGCGCGTCGAGCGACGTCTTGTGCGCCTTCGCGAAGTCCTTCCCGAAGCCGTCGTACAGGAGCATGTGCAGGTCATGCGCGCCGACGAGGGCGTCGAAGTGCTGTTCCGCGCCGGCGATGGTGGTGAGGAGGGTTGGGGGAGGGTGAAGGTGAGCTCAGTGGGCACATGAGGGAGGCAGAGGGAGTGGGCGCGCCGAGGGGTGTTTTGTGCGCTGTGACGGACGAGTCGACAGAACTAGGGCATGGGGATGACACAGTGCGCACTCACCGTCTACACGTACAATGAGTGCTGCATATGCAGCACTCTGCGGTGTGGAGACGCATCGTGCCAGGCGTTGGCATACCCACAAAACCCACCAGGCGGGTACGGGTTCGGCGAGGGTCAGACATCCTCGACCCGTACCCCTACCCAATGTACCCTCGGATAAGACCCACTGCAGGTCGGCCTATATCAACTTTATACACTATTTTATTACATAGATCTATGCTCTATACAGTAATTGTGCACATTTTAAGAAATTCTATGGCATCCAAATTCTATACAATTGTCATGATTTAAAGACCCTTGAAGACGCTCAAGGCAAGCCAGGGCATTGCAGGGCCCTTAAAGTGATTTAGAGTCCTGAAATAGCTTTGTGACAAGTTACCATCAAGTGATTGTCCTAAAGCTAGCCGGGATCAAAGGTGTTTTTCCTGATGTATTCATATCCTCCCTCTGCACCCGCACAGTCTTCACCATTAGCTCCTTATCCCTATACATATCATCCTCCAAACTACCGTAATTCGAATCTTCCTCCGTAGCTACCACTCATGTACACGAAGCTTCACCAGTTTTTTTCTGACCAAAAAAAAATTTTTTTTAAGTATGTCTTATTCGATTTGTTTCACCAAAAAAACCGTAATGAAAGTATCACGGCGGGCACGATTTTTTGGTGTTGTGGCCACAGCCAGAGTTCGAAATGCGTCGAATTATTCTAAGTCCGAGTCACAAAACGAGAGCCCTCCAAGAATCGCTTTGTTTGTCCCAGTCCTTCTGAGGTGTTCGCCCTTTTCACAGTCCGCTTGATGTTTGCACGACAAAACATACACAACATCGATACAAACAATCATCCGTCATCTCGTATGACACATTGCGTAGAACACCTCAGAAGGACTGGTCGCGAGTCTACATGCAAGACACTGTAACATTGCGCCACAGAAGTCCCCCCACCGGACCCCCACACTTTCCCACGCTGCCATTACCGTGACGCCAAGTAGCTGCAAATGAACAGGGAACTGGAACATCCTTCCACATGGCCGAACTCGAATTACACTGATATTACCTCTGCCCTATTCATATCGGATTTATCATTCAACATAGCTTTAGTTATGACCTGTTTTGCATGTTTGAGTCATGATGAGCCGAACGTCCCTGAGGATACTTGGGGACTGTTTGGGGATGCCCCAGGGTCGATTGCCCACGGAAATCAACTGGGATAAACAAAGAAGATCGACACAATGAAACCAGGAATCTGGATTCGGGCAAACCAAGAACTTTCAAGCACTTGAACGCTGAAAGGATGATGTGCTGCAGGGATACATGCCAGTGGCCAGCCAGTCTTTGGTCCGCTGGCCCGAAAACAGAGCTAGATACAAACTATATAAGACCTATTCTATCGCTGTTACTGGCAACCGAAGAACCTCATGCATTTTGGCAGACACTCGATTGCAGACGCAGACCTTGTCTCCTCATCAGCTAATGCAAAAGAAGGACACCACTCAATTCTCTCCAATAGCTGTGGTAGGTACTGATACTCGGTCACTACGATGTCGAGTATGCTAACAAGCGCAGACTCAGATTGCGGCCTGTGCCTAGTCGAGGGCCACGAATCTACACAGAACGCTGACCATGCTCTCGAAAACAATCTGTATTGGTGCATCGAAAATTCGCCAAAGACGTACGCTTGTGAGTAGATATTTTATGCCAACGGTAATAGGCGATCTAATCTTGAATGACCTTGGTAACCCACTGTGTCGACTCTTTAGCGTCAACATCGCAATGGGCCAACCTTCCAGAAGTTAATACTTCCACTCAGAAATACTCTTTAGAAACATATGAGGGACCGACGCTTCCGCCTGATATAATTTCGCATGCTGTCCCAAATCAATATCTTATCACGCCTTGGAATGCAATCTCAAATTCGAGAGTAATTTATCCCTATGGACGCGAAGACTATCATCAAAGTGAGCCCGAGACAAATATGGTACTTACTAGTGAGTGTTTTCTCAATCATCACTTTCCACTACATGTAAACAACCTTGCTGTTCCAAGACATGAACCCAGCTGAGATGCCAGTTACTGGGATCTTAGCGCCGGAATGGCATTTAGGTACATCGTTGTTTCTGACTATACCTTCATCTCACGTATCCGCGTCATCAAGGATGGGGCACGAACTCGCTTCCACCGTTTACATCTACAGTCTCTCCGGCATCTCGCCAGGCAGGACAGCACGGAAATGAAGTCGACGCTTACATTGTCGAAAACGTTGAAAGTAAGTAATTCAGATGAACACTTGGCTGCTTCAACCACTTCTTTCAAATTTGCTTATGACGTGCAGTGAATTTGCCATCGCACCTCCTGGGCGGCAGCTCTGCGGTACAAGAGTACAACATCGGCCCAAACGTTGCTTCAGAAAAAAATTTCGACGGGAATCTACAACACCGATTCCTGGACTTTGTCATGAAAAATCGTGTGCTTTTGGGCTTGGTGACACTTTCCTCTAATTCCGTGGAGGGTATATGGGCGATCCAGCAGGCCTTTGAAGCAGATCTTATACGCCAGGGCCTTACTCCACCCCTCGTTGATATCTCCAAGATATTTCTATGCTTCCGGCCGGTCATAGGGTCGGTCTTAGGCCGGCAGGAGAAGGAAACGAGGAGAATGAGGAAGCCAAAGGTGAACTGTCCTTTCCAATTCTGTAGCAGTTCTTTCACCCGGCCAGCTGGGCTTAGAAGTGAGTACTGCTACCTTCGATGATTTTCGATGGCGCTCATCTTCTTTTATGTTATAGATCACCTCTCGGCGCATTTTAGCTTAGCGCCGCGTCAGTGCCCTCGTTGCGGTAAATGTTTGCCTGATTCGTCAATTAGGCGACACGAAGGAAATTGTTCGAGTGTATTATTGCGGAGTGGGTGAAGGTGAAGAAACGGGCAGAGGAACTGGAGTCCTCGCAGATCAGATTAGACTATATACGCAGTGTTGCGCGGGTGCGCTTGGTTGTACGAGTAGATTCGCCTACATATTACTATCATAGTGGTGTTGTGTACCAAGGAAGAAGCCGTCGAGCAATGACAGGGACCACGCCGCGGAAGTGGTACGTAGATAGCGCTGATGGCTTATGTCCCGATGAAACCTTCGAAGAGAATCGGCGACGGAAGGATAGATAAGATAGTATCATCGAACCGGAGACGAGAAATAACATGAGGCCGAGGCCGAGGATGGGTAGTTGGAGATGGCGGAGAATACGGTGTGCAGGACCTTCTAGAAAGGCGGCGGGGTGTAAGCGTCCTCAGCGGTCTTCCATACATCTCCTGACAGAAGTCCTCTTCGTTGTTCGGGGCTTCTGGCTGACAACGCATGCGAGCGGAAACAGGTTACGTCGACTGCGCAGAGCGGGGTACCTCCAACGCTGATCGTTTGCGACGTTCGTAGACCCGTAGAAGCAACACAGTGAGCGTCGACTTGCACGAGCCAGATGCGCCAACATTTACAGCGCACGCTCCAGAAACGAGGTCAGAACATAAAACGCAAGGCGCAGCAGAATACGTAGAGCCAACATGTCAAAATCCTAAAGCGCCGTCCATCGGGGGCATCAGCGCACCCTTCGCCTAGTCCACGTCCGTAACGCTGAATGCAAACACGCACTCAATATCGGCGGTGGCTTGCACCGCCTCTGAGACGCGCTCGGGGAAGGAAGGCAATTCTCTGCGCGCCAATGGTGATGGAGAACATGACAAGCTCGAGGACTGCGACCATCTGTAGGTATATGTAGGCTCCGTGCGAGATAAGGCAGCGCCGACGAAGAAAAGAAGTGCGCCTCGGTGAGGCAGATGATTCCTGAAGCAATTCCATATGTGCACCACTCGATGAGGGAACCGCGCACGTCGGTGCTTAAGGCGCGGTCAGCGGCGGCGTCGAATTGCGCGGCAAAGATAGGTCGAAGTCACAGACATGCAGGGGATACCACGAACATTGATAACCGCCTGTACAAAACACCAGCTTGATTTCCAAAATAAAAATAGACCTACACATACATCATAACGCCTCCTCCAGCATCGCTCCAACCACGACACCTTCGCTTATACGGCCGGCATGAAATTCCTCATATCATACCCATCCTGAACCAGCACCTGCGTCAGTCTCGAGGCGGAAGTTCCAGCACGGTCGGAGCGCTTCTTATCCTGGGGAAGGACGCCGCTAGAGGCAGAGAAACGTAGGTGCGTCATGCAGCCCATGCCCGCGATCTTCATAAGGAGGTAAGTACTTCGCGCCGAGGAAAACGCCATCGAGCTTGCGATACCTAGGACGAAGCCGCCGACTCGGTTGATGGCGCTGGCGTATGAAGACGCGCTGGAGATTCGAGCAAGGAGCACGAGAGAGGATAAGTGCCATCGCTCTGGAGGCGAGGCATGCCAAGAGCCCGAGAACGGAGCGCGGTTCAGACAGCAGGCAGTGGGAGCCTGTGGTGTTGAATGTGGCATGTGACATGTGACAATACAGCCGTCACTGCACATCATGACATCGTTGCCTCTGCTTTTGCTTGGCTTTTGCTTCCACATTCACCGCTGCATTCAAAAACGGCTCTGGAGACCGGGGACTGCGAGTCTTTGCATCATCGCATGATGCTACCAAGATGCTACCCACTAGGTCCCATCTGCACCGCCGTCATCCATTCTAAGCAAGCGAATGGTTCGGGAGGAACGGACATCATCGCCCAAATGGAAAGCGAGTGATAGGGTGACCCGCTGAACATTGGCAAGTCCATCCCTCTCGCGCTGTTGCCGCGCGGCGCGCGCATGGCCGACGACCTCTGTCGTTCAAATATTGGGGCCTGCACTATCGCGGGTACTATCACTTTGTCTGCTTCCACCACCGCATAAAGGCGAATCAGAGCTTGTAAAGGATGTATTGTGCTCAGAATCAAGACCAAGAGGGAAAGGAAAGAAGGATTCGCAACGAAGTAGTTTCCAAATCGCATAGCTTCGGATTTCTTCTGAAGAAAAGATGTTATAACGGGCACTTCAGCTAGATAATTATTCGGATATCCTATATACACATTCAAGACACTGCGGTCCTAAATTAAATCAGACACTGCATCATATATCAAGAGAAATCGCGAGGAAATTGCGATAGCAATCGCTATTACATGGACGACTTCGGTTTCCGATGTTCCTGTGAAAAGCGTCAGCTGGTTACATCCTTAGAGAAGGAGAAATCAACACACTGGGGTATGCGTCCATTCGTGGTCTACATGTACGAAAGCTCTATCGACGTTCGGAAGGACCTCGATTTTATCCTGAAGCTGCTGGCTGATATCGTGCGCTTTCCACAACGGGGTGTTCGCGTCCATTATGACGTCCACTTCGACGAAATAATCCTGGGCGAAAGGGTCAACATACAACAAAACCATACTGCATTTGCCTTACTGGTCCACTCTAAAGCAATAGGCATTGTTAGTAAGCGTGAAGAACGACTGACGAAAGCCTGAGTGACGAACATGATATGCACGGACGGTGTCGACTTTCTCGATCTCGTCCGTAAATGTCGCTGCTTTGTAGATAACCAACTGCAAAAATTCATGCGGTGCGGATTTTCCGGCTAGGAGTTCGAATTCTTGGTAGACCGTGCGGCCCCAGGAGATGATCACTCCCAGCGCGATCTGTGAACGGAGCCAGATCAGGATGGACAAGTGCACGAAAAGAAGGATAACGGACAATGATGGCACCAACGGGATCCAGATCTAAGTGAATCATGAGTGCTTGCGTCATTCTCAGGAGAACAGTACATACACCAGCGAAGTTTGCTGCCTCCACATGACATGAGGATACCTGGAGCCAATGAGTAACTCATCGACCGAATTCATAGCGATTTGACCCACCAAATCCATTGATCCACAGGTCGTTTCGATGGTCTTGCCAGAGCACCTGTACTTGGCTGGAGCTTTTTCGCAACGAATAGCTGTAAAGGAACAGGACGCCTTTGACGGCTGTATGTATCGATTAGCCGGTTACGGTGTGGATAGCTGACGAAACTTTACCCAGAGCCGCAGCGACGGCGATGATGGAAGGAAGATGGAAAGGGGCGAGCGCGTCACCCTTCTTTGAGAGCAGAGTATGGGCCGACTCCACGATGACGACGAGATTGACGGAGCCCATCCTGTGAGAGATGTTATAGTCATGCTTCTCTCGACAATTGTAATGGGCACTGACAAAAATCCTGTGAAAGGGCAATGTCAGAGGTGGATTCTTTAGCGGACAATGTGCCATACCATAGACGATATTTCCAATAGTCTCCAGGCGGGAGCCTCCAACAGGCCATTTATTGCCGTCCAATCTTTCCGCCTTTCGATGGAGCCAAAATAACAAGACGTTGCTCCCAATGTCGAAGACAGAGTCGATGCCGGTGGCGAGAAGTGATAACGAAACAGAAGAGATGGCGGCATACACTGCGCAGTCGTCAACAACATGAAGTCGGGATTTATATGATGTACGAGCTCACACTGTAGAATGCAGAGAGCGAAATTGCATATCAGACTGGCATAAATGGCGATCTTGACCTGGACAGAAAAAAATCATAGTGTTACTGGGCCGTTTGCAATAGAATATCATTTCAACCCACAGGTAATCGAATGGCTTCCTCTTGTGCCTTTGCATCTTCGGTATGTTCTTCCATGGGTTTCAGAAGAGCTGAAATGAGCTAGACGCGACCCATGCATTCGTTCAGCTGAAGAATTAGTCTGGCTCGCGGTTATCACGAACGTTATTTTGGCGGGATTGGTACTTTCCGACGGCCTTGCCCTTTTTGTGGTGGCGAAGGTTTGCGAGCTCTTCTTCTGTAAGAATGCCATCGCGGATTTGGTAGGGATCGACGGCAATGAGAGCCTTGGATCCCGACGATGGCTGGATGTCTGAATGAAAGCCTGTTTGATCTACGTCGGTGGGCTGATGACAATTAGATAGGAAAAAAAAGATGCAATGACGGAAAAATACGGACCTTGTTCAACGTAGTTTCTTGAGACGTCTGAGGTTCTGTCATGATGATCTAGAAGAGGTAGGAAGATTAGAGCATGAATTATAGTGAAATAGAGCAAGAAGCGTGGAAGACCCGAAAGAGTGGGTAAGGCCCAGGCGGAATCTGATGAGGCAACTGTACCACTGTGTTGGGCATCCCAACAGAGTGGGACCGCGGCCGCTTGTCGGCTTCGGTGGGTGCTGGTCCCGAAACAAGGAAAAAGTGGGCGCTTACACTTGTGTCTACGTTGGCGAGGCAGGCGAAAACTCCTTGTCTTCCGTAGTCAGGGGTTAGGGAAAGCGAGAAAGGCCGCGCTGCCTGGGGCCTTGACACCCCCAAAACAATTCAAGCTCCGTCAGTCTCCGTCCCAAACTCAAATACACCATAGGTCAATTATAGGTAACGACTCTGTCCACGACAACTCGGTAAATGAAATACAGAAATAGATATAAAATGTCTGTGTAAAGTGTCTTTGCAGCCTGCTAAAACTACGTATACATCCCAATGGAAATGGTGCCTCCTGGACCATCAAGCTTCCGCATCAAGATTCCGCGCCGGAGATGCTCGATGCGCGCAGTAATATTTGTGATTGCTGTACGAAGAGTCGGAAAAGGCCTTCCCGCAATGAGAACATTGCTGAGGTGTTAATGTAAAGTGTGACGATAGGTGGTCTGTACCACAAGAAGATCAGCACCATTGCATCTGTCGAAGGTGAATGCTCACTTCTGAGACCACGCAACGTTGTGAAAGGACTTTGGCAAAATGGGAAAGGGCAGTTTGCCCGCGTCTTCAGTTTCCTCCCTGAGGCTCTCTCCTGTCGCCTTGCGGAAGTCCCTATAACAGGCCTGAACAGTCCAAATATTCTTGCAATATCAGAGAAAGGAGGCACATAACCGTCGCGCCTAAATTGGTCTTCAAATGCATATTGGATATTCGTCATGCTGGTTTCAGGTGTGTCCACTAAGCGTAGCAAATCCATATTTTGCATCAGAAAGTCGAGAAACTCATGTTGCACGTTTCCGTTGAATAATATGAAAGGAACACTCGTGGAGTGGTGTTGCTCCTGACCCGCGGCGCTGTATATTCCTGAAGAGGCACTGACGCTGAATATTTATGTAGGTAGGATTAAAGAATTAAATTTGAGGAAACTCTCAGATTAGAACGTACCGAAGTCCGAGCGTGGGGCCGTAGTATTACTCACCGCTCGTGAATCCGCCAATTCATTTCGAGGCGTGAGTTGGTTTGATTCGACGTCTGGAAGCATCGCAGTAGTTAATATCGGTCCCGTATATATATTCGACTGCTGCTGAACGGCGGCGTCAATGTGCCCGACATTGGGCCCTACATTGACTAATTATTTGTATCATGTATATAGGAAGAGAAGAAGGCTCACAATCATAAATGGGATTCGCCTGGTTCAGTGGTTCCGAGACTCCTGGCAAAATTGCGTGGGATAAGGGACCCCTGCCGTAATCTGCATTGGTCGATGTTTCGTCGTCCCAGTATCGATGTTCCGGTGCAATACTTCCCCCATCGGCCATCCATACCAGGCCTAGTTGTTGGGGTGGTTTGCCTATCATCGAGAAGGGGTAGACACTGGCCTTGCTGCGAGTCTACTTGTGTCAGTCAGCCACGCGATATCGTCCAGTAGAGTGCAAGTGGTTACCGCTGTGGTACTGGAAACGCGTATGTCGGGGCGGTCGCTGGGCGACATCGGGAAGGGAGCTCGAATTGTTCAACGAGCAGCTACAAGACCACCAATTCGGGGCTTATATAGGCTTATAAGGGCCCATCCATAGTCAACTGTTCACTGCTACAGTGGGCGTATTCACTGCTACGGTGGGCATATTTCAAGCGCTGGACGTTTTGTGTCATTCAACCAAAAAATTCTTAGATAGGAGAATTTATGTAGAAGGAAGATATCTCCCGATGAAATTGAAACAGAAAAACCAGATCTGCTGAACATTATCCATGAGGACAATTGACAGTTCTTTCGTCAATTTCGCCCACAGGAAAAAAGACAATACATGGGACATACAACAAAACTTTACACAAAGAAAAGATCATTCATTGTTAGATAAGTCAATTGATAGAAAAATAGCATGTACGACAAACATTCTAACACTGTTGATTGTTAGAATTACCATAATATCTTGCAATGGAGAATATCAATCCATGAAGGTGACATTTCGCGAACAAAAGACGTCACTTTTCGAGAACAAGTTACAAATCACCTTAAGGATGAAATCACATGTTCTTCCCATTCATTTTGAATTCTAACAAATGGAACTGAGAATACCTCATCCTATTGATTGCGAGATGAGCACGTCGCTCAGTCGCTCAGTTCTTCGCAAATGTCGAGTCGCTGACGACGGTCCCATTCATCTCGCGTGGGAGAATATTGCATGTGATCCGTGATTCCAGCATTCAACACTGAACAGGCACTGCACATAACACCTCTCTCCACCGCCATCAATGTGTCCTGAGGCCTGAGGCCTGAGTACTGAGAGTACTGAGTCGCCAAGGCACATCAGACAGCGCATATCGCCTCACCTCTTTATGAAGTGTCTTGGGACGCCAGGGCACATTTCCAAGAATTCCTAAACGATGAATCATGAATGTCTCCACGCTTTCTGCTCCATTCTACTTATCCCTATCTTTTCCATGTAATCTGGGCAATGCCATGGTTCTAGGATGACAAAGTCTTAAACTCGCCATATGAACACAGAATATACAGCATGAAGAAAGGACGTGGATGACGGTGCACCTTGTTATCTCATTGTTATGCTTATGTTCATATTTTACGTTGCAGGAGCGACAAGATGTAGCAAACCAACAACGTCACGACGACCTGGTCTATGAGCAGTGTACAGCCGACTGCCATTATTTGGAAGACGTCCCATCCACCGGGAGATCTTGATGTGCACTATCTGACAGATTTTCGCCAGACTGTTCGCCAGACTCTGATCTGAGCTAGCCCGCCGCAAAGCATAACAAAGCCGCGAGTCACCGCGCTCACGAGTGCTCATGCGCCTATGGCTACTCGTACCGCCCACATTAACTTGCTGCGCCCACATCAAACTACCGCGCCTGCCTCGACTCTCATCGCGTCAACATCAATGGCCGCCGCCCCTTCTGCCATGTGCCCGCAACTTCCATACGTAGGAGCAGGGAAAGAATAGCCGGAGCATACGAAGAAGAGCGCGAAGAGGGCGTGGCGATGGGATGGCGCGTCGTCGTCGTCCCTGCTAAGAGGTGTGTTCCCCACCATTTGCACCAGTGCTCGCTGATGTTCCTCGTCGCGGACGTCAGTGCTACCCCGATTCTCTGCGCCCGCTCGGACTCGCCGTGCCGCCCGCCATGTCACTCCGTCTCGGCGCCAGCCCCCGCTGTGCCCTGCCTCCGCTACTAGCGCTAACCACGTTATCCACTCCCTCCTCACTGTTATGCCCACTGCACTCTCCGCAAGGTCAGTGTCTCGCCGCGCTCACTTCAATTCGCACCGCACCATCGACTCCCATTGCCCATGTCAACGCCCTCGCCGACGTCGACTTGCGCGCCCGCCCTGATTGCCGCGCTGTAACGACTCGCCCCGCCCATTTTGTCCGCCCCGACGACCCACGACACGTCACCGCACCACTTCGATTCCCCGCGTACATGTGCAATGACCGTGACGTCAAGCGGCACAACGATGACAAGCGCGAATGGCACTGTGGAGCGCAGATATGGGTGGAACCGTGGCCACTCCCGCGGCGCTTTTGGGGCCCACTCCTGTGCTTCTCGAGTGTCGCAGGCTGATCGCGACTCAGATGCCGGCCCACCATACCTCTTTATGAACAAAGAAGCTGCTTGTAAAGCGGCTTCTGCGACGCAAAGACGCATAGGGTGGGCTGTCTCTCAGCACTTGCACAGGTACCTGCAAGTATACCTGCAGGGAAACCTGTAGGTACCTGTGACCCGCAGGTAATTGACTCACGGATGACATATCCTGCACTGATTATAATCCAGTGTATATACAATATACCATGAATGATGCGGCAATGAACCGCAACTTCGTGTGAGTTTAAGAGCTTTGAAGATTCAGAGGTTCAATAGGTCAATTGTAGGTGACGAATCTGTCTGAATCTGTCCACGACAACTCTGTTAAGGACCTACAGAACAGATCTAAAATGTTGTGTAAAGTGTCCTTGCAGCCTGCTAAATTACGTATACATCCCAATGGAATTGGTGCCTCCAACCAAGCTTCCGCATCAAGATTCCGCGTCGGAGATGTGCTGCCTGCGCAGTTATCTTCGTGCCGTTTGTACGAAGAGTCGGAAAAGGCCTTCCCACAGTGACAACATTGCTGAGGTGCTAAACTAAAATGGGCTGAGAGGTGGTCTGTACCACAAAAAGATCAGCACAATTGTTCTGTCAAAGGTGAACATTGGAATCCTCACTTCTAAGACCACTCAACCTTGTGAAAGGACTTCCGCAGAATTGGAACGGGCATTTACCCGCGTCTTTTGAGTCTTCAGTTTGTCTCTCTCCTGTCGACCCGCGGAAGAACCTACAACACGCTTGAAAAGTCGAAATAATCTCGCAATGTCAGGGAAAGGTGGCGCAAGACTGTGGTGCCTGAAGTTGTCTTCAAATGCCTTTTGGATAATCGCCATGCTATTTAGAGAGTCGGGAGCTACGTCCACTAAGCTTAGCAAATCCATATTTTGCATCAGAAAGTCGAGAAAATAATGTTGCAGATTTCCGTTGAAACATGTGAAAGGAACGCTCGTGGTGCGGTAGTGCTCTTGGCCCGCAGCGCTGTCTCTTTCCTGGAGAGGCACGGACCACCGTGCTGAACAGTTGTGTAGATAACGTTCAAGGATTGAAATTGAGGGTAATCTCAGATTAGAACGTACCCAATTCCCAGCATGGGGCCGTAGTATTTTGCCACTCAGCTGAGTACGTAACTTCTGCTTGTCATATTAATAGGCGCATTGCGAAACTTATGAACGATGGACAACTCGCCAGGAATATCCATTTCCAGCATGTTTTCATCATAGCCATGTATATCAGTTTCCATCGCTCGTGAATCCGACAATTCATTGCAAGGCATGAGATCTTGATTTGTAACAGCGGCTGGAAGCATCGTAGTAGCTCGTATCGTTCCCGTATATATTTCCGACTGCTGCTGAACGGCGGCATCAATATGCACGACACTGGACCCTACATAGAATAATCATTTGTATCGTTTATATAGGGAGAGAAGAAGGCTCACAATCATAAATGAGATTCGACTGGTTGATCGGTTCCGAGACTCTTGGCAAAATTGCATGGGATACGGGACCCCTGCGGTAATCTGCATTGGTCGATGTTTCGCTCCCAGTATCGTATTCCGGTGCAATATTCCTCCCATCGGCCATCCGAACCAAGCCTAGTTTTGGTGGTTGCCTATCATCGAGAAGGGGTAGACACTGGCCTTGCTGCGAGTCTACTTTTGTCAGTCAGCCACGCGATATCGTGCAGTAGAGTGCGAGTGGTTACCGCTGTGGTACTGGAAACGCGTATGTGTGGCGGTCTCTTTCCAGTTGGCTGGGCTGGCGACATCGGGAAGGGAGCTCGGATTGTTCAACGAGAGCGATAGGACCACCAATTCGAGAGCTTATATAGGCTTATACGAGGACAGCCATAGTCAACATTTTTGCCTAATGCAACAATTATGTCACGTTAAAATGTTTATTCCTTCATTCAAGCTTGCGCGCCTGTCTGTTACCACTACAAACTAGTATGGTATGATCCTTATCATGTCGACAACCTATGCTCTGTTTCAAAAATAGGTTTTTACACGGGCATTAACGAACGAAAGGCCATCTATTGGTCCTTTATTACAGTACAGCCTTCCACTGGAGTCATAAATGGAAGGCAGTATCCTATCACTACAGCAAGGGTGATATGCATAAGGACCTCTACATAACGGTTTACTGTCCCCGCGGTGGCATAAGTGTGAGAACTCGTAATTGGAGGGTGCAAGAGACATGGACGGCATGAGGAAGAAACATCCATAAATCAGCGGAGAAATAGCAGAAGGAAGAAACAGATGGTATATCGTCATAACGCACAAGGTACGAGTGGCATGCGGACCAAGGCTTTCGAAGCACAGCCGCTTCATTATTTTGATTTCGGTGATCAAGCGCTTACATGTAAGTACATGTCATCCGACGGCGCCGTCACCTCGAATTGCAAAATGAGTGCCTAGCATCTTGCTCTTCGGCGCTTAATCATGTTTACCACAATCCTATGCTGTTACAATACTTCCAACAAGGTCATCTATGCCTACAGCGTGCCATTTGGATGTTAAGTACTGCGCTCTGTGCGCTGACAGCGGCATCTGTGGGTCAGCTGAAAACCGCATGCAAATGGCAGTGTATAAGTGTAACATATCAAAGGCTTCTGGAGCCTTCTAAATAGTAATATCGGTGTGGACGATCATCAAATTCGAATCGACTTGAACACAGCTTCTGGAATCCGTGGTACAAACGAATTCTCTTTTTTGCCTCATGGGGCACGGTGCCAGCCAGCATATTCATAATATACCCACAACGACAATCGCAAATCAAATGACCTCTGACGCGAGGCGCCTGGGATATGATAAAAGCGGTAAATACATAGATAAATGCGCCAAGACAATAGATGGTACGAGTCCGTTCCCTGGCAGGATTCTGGAACTTACTAACATTCACGCTTAGTTTTTTTTGTAAAGTTGTTTCAAGTTCGTTATATAAATTCGTTTATTCTATGGTCGTGATAATGGTAAGTGATGCGTATGATGCGTAGACTACAGATGTGGTTATATGATGAGCAGAAATATAATAGGGTCGTAGATCGGTATCGTGTGGAGAGCGTGAAGGGATGGGTGTCGCAGTCGTAAAGGCATTGGGTAATGAACGAAGGTAATACAACAAGAGAGGCAAAGAGAGAGAGAAAATCCACTGTAATAAGATGAGAAATAAAGAGAAATGAAGAATGCAAAATCCACAAACGAACAAGAAAAAAAAAAAGAAATCATTGAAGTAACCGGGGCGCAGACCAGCGAGCTCACTCGCCGACCCACTCGCCGCCACTCGCCAGCGTGGCAAACACGCCCTTGCGCTCCATAAGCGCCTCATACGTCCCCGTCTCGCACACCTCGCCCTGGTGCAGCACCACAATCCGGTCGCACATCTGCATGACCTGCAGCTTATGCGTCACCATCACCGTCGTCCGCGCCCGCCGCGCGCCCTCGGCCTGCGTGATCCCTGCGATCGTTTCGAGCACCACCGCCTGGTTCTCCGCGTCGAGCGCGGACGTGCACTCGTCGAGCACGAGGATGTCCGCGGGGCGCGCGAGCGCGCGCGCAATCTGCAGCCGCTGCGCCTGCCCGCCGGAGAGGAGCGCCGCGTTCTCGCCGATGGGCGTGTCGTAGCCCTGCGGCAGGCCCATGATGAAGTCATGCACGTTCGCCTGGCGCGCGGCGCGGCGCACGTCCTGCGCGTCGACCCACAGCGCCTTGTTGTTCGTGGTATCGGAGGTGGAGGAGGGCATGTCGCCGTAGCGGATGTTTTCCGCGATGCTGGCGTCGAAAAGATGCGGCGTCTGGCTGACAACGGACACATGCGAGCGGAGATGGGTGACGTCGACGTCGCTGAGCGGGGTGCCGCCAACGCTGATCGTGCCGGCGGCGGGTTCGTAGAGGCGTTGGAGCAATGCAGCAAGTGTCGATTTTCCTGAGCCAGATGCGCCGACGACCGCAACACATCTCCAGGCGCGATGGTGAGAGAGACATCCTTGAGAACAGGAACGCCGGGAGCGGCGGGGTACGCGAAGTAGACGTGCTCGAAGCGTACCGCGCCGTCCATCGGGGGCATCAGCTGCCCCTTCGCCTCGTCCGTGTCCGTCACGCTGAGCGCGCGGAGGCGCTCGAGGTCCGCGGTGGCCTGCACGGCCTTGGCGATGCGCTCGGTGAACGCCATGAGCTGCGCGCCGATGGTGACGGAGAACACGACGAGATTGAGGACCTCGACCATCTGCAGATACGTGTAGGTGCCCTGCGAGATGAGGGCGGCACCGACGAAGAAGAGGAGCGCCTCGGCGAGGTAAATGAGCCCGGAGGAGACGCCGTACGTGCACCCCTCGACGAGGGCACCGCGCACGCCAGTGCGGAGAGCGCGGTCGGCGGCGGCGTCGAACTGCGCAGCGAAGATGGGCTCGAACGACATGCACCTGATACCGCGCACATTGATGATCGCCTGAAAAAAAAAAAAATCAGCATCCCGAACTTCCAAAGCACACAAAACTCACATACATCATAATACCCCCTCGCAACCTCCTCCCGTGCCCGCTTATTCCGCACCTCGCACTTCGCCACCAGCCGCGTCTGCAGTGCCATCACCCTGCAAACACCGGCGCGATCGCGAAGCCCGCCAGCGTCAGCTGCCAGCCCCTCACCAGCGCCCAGCCGAGGCCCACGCCAGCATCGCGCCCACCACCACGCCCTGCGCCAGCACCACCGCCACCAATTCCTGCATCGTCCCGTCCCGCACAATCACCTGCGCGAGCCTTGGCGGCGCGTTCCCGGCGCGGTCGAACCACTTCTTGTCCTGGCGCAGCACGGCGCCGAGGCGGAGGCGCGGAGGCGCGTCGTCCAGCGCATGCCCGCGGTCTCCATGAGGAAGTACTTCGCCCGAGGAAGACGCCGTCGAGCGCGGCGACGCCGAGCACGAGCCCGCCGAAGTGGTTGATCGCGGCCGTGTCGCGCGCGCCGATGGACACCTCGAACAACAGCCGCGAGAGGAGGAAGGAGAAGACGGGCGTCATCGCGCCGGAGGCGAGGCATGCGATCAGGCCGAGCACGAGGAGCGGTCGGTCGGGCACGGTCGGGAGCACGGTGCGCATGAGCTTCCAGAAAGGCGGCGGTGTGTCGTTCTCGCCGTCGTCGCTGCGGTCTGAACGTCGAGTGCGGTGGGTTGTTCTGCTGGCGAGCATGCTTCGCCGCCTTCCGCGCGGCCCGCCTCTCCCTTCGCGTCATCTTCCTGTCCTTCTCCGCGTCCTCCGGGACCAGCCACCCGCGGCGCGGCGCGCGGCCCCCACGCCCTTCCCTTGCGCGCCGGGCGCTGTCCTCCATCGCGCGCTTCTCGCGCCCGAAGTCCTCGTCGTCCGTCTCCTCGTCCGTGTACACCTCCTCCTCCTCGTCGACGAACTTCTCGTGTTGGGCGCTCTTCCACGGCACGCCGGAGGCAACGACGGTGCTCGCCGCGCTCGTCGGGGTGAACGGCAGGCTGAAGCGCTTGCTGCCCGGCGTGCTGAGGTGGTGGCGAAGGTGTTGAAGTTGGCGGGGGTGATGATCTGGATGCTCGACGGGCGGCGCTTGTGTTTCGGGGCCGCCATCGTCGTTGGATTCTGTTGTTGTTGCTGTTGCTGTTGCGACGACGCGTAATGGCTCGTCCTAGCGCGCCCATTGCCGGTGAGGTCCGCGACCGCCTCGAGCATCCAGTTCCCAAACGTCAACGGCCTCACACTCGGGTGGCGCGGCGCCTGCTCCTCCGCACCCTCTTCCTCTTCCACCGCCACCTCCTCCTCAGGGTCTTCGCGCACCGGCACAAGCCCGTCAAGGTCCTGCGTTGGCAGCGCGCCCCCCGTCCGGCGCTGCGCATCGAGCATCCGGCGGAACTCGCCGCGCGCATCGTCCGTATCACGGTCCTCGTCGCCGACCGCCTCTAGGGCCTCGAGGTCCGCACGGTACCCCTGCTCCACGACGCGCCCGCTGCGCATGACGTACACGAAGTCCGCGGGCTCGATCTGTGACAGATCGTGCGTGATGACGATGGTGGTGCGCGGGCGGCGGGTCTTGTTGTTGTTATTGGTGGAGGATGAGGAGGAGCGCCATTGCCGGAGGGCGGCGGCGACAAGGAGGCGGGCCGGGGGTCGAGGGCTGAAGTGGCTTCGTCTGTGAGTGATGGGAAGTGGATCAGTAAAGGAAGCGGAAAACACAGTAGGGCCAAGACAAACCTAGAA
Organism: Pholiota molesta; assembly: GCA_014925825.1. Classification (NCBI taxonomy): domain Eukaryota; kingdom Fungi; phylum Basidiomycota; class Agaricomycetes; order Agaricales; family Strophariaceae; genus Pholiota; species Pholiota molesta. The sequence continues at coordinate 43,383 of JACGCK010000130.1, forward strand.
CCAGAATCGTGCTGTCCCGGATCCACGCGCGCGCCAGCGCGAGGCGCTGCCGCTGCCCGCCACTCATCTCCACGCCCTGCCCCTCCCCTTCACCGCCTCCAACACCGCTAAGCACCGTCGCGTACCCCGCGGGCAGGTCCCGGACCCACTCGTGCAGCAGACTCGCGCGGGCCGCGGCCTCGACCCGCGTCTCCCTCTCCTCCTCGGAGAGCGTGTGCAGTGTCGCCTGCGGGAGCGCGGCGAGGATGTTGTCCGCGATACTGCGCCCACCGAGCACGAGCGACGCAGCAGAGGCCTGCGACAGCACCGTCACATGCGCTGACAGAAATTCGGAGGAGAGCAGCGGGAGCGGGTGGTCGTCCAAGGTGACCATACCGGTGTTGCCAGTGCTCTGAGTACTGCCGGAGGAGGTGGGGTGCGAGGTGGTGCCGAGTGGGTAGAGCCCGCCGAGCAATGCGGCGACGGTGCTCTTGCCGGAGCCGCTGCCGCCGACGACGAAGGTCGTCTCGCCCGCGGGGAGGAAGAGGGAGACGTTGGCGAGCGCGCGCACGGCGGGGCGCGAGGGGTACGCGAAGGACACGTTGTACAGCGCGAGCTCGCCCGTGCACCGCGCGGGGTGCAGCTTGCGCAGAGTGCGCGGGCGCGCGTGGATGGAGAAAGTGGGAGTAGTCGGCGTCGCAGGCGCATTCGAAGAGTCGGCGGATGGCGCATTATCGTATTCGGAAGACAGCGCGAGCAGCGCGGCCATCGCGGCCTTGCCCTTCGCGAGCACGATCAGCTGCGGGATGCACATCTGCAGACTGCTCGTGGCGATGAGGCACGCCCAGAACACGGCCATCACCTGTCCCGCGCCGACTTTGCCGTCGCGCACGAGCTTCCCGCCGAACCAGAAGCCCTGCACAAACATCGCCATCATCACGAACTGCGCGCCGCCCGACGTCGCCGCCCACACGCCGTTCAGCGACCGCGCTTGGGATTGCAAGGTCGCGAAGATCGCATTGGCACGCGCGAGCTCGTACGCGGCGGCGTTGAAGGCCTTGACGGTGGCGATCGCGGACGCGGCGCGCTCGACGCGGGTGGCGGCGACGGCGGTGCTGTGGCGCTCCGCAGCGAGGAGCGGGGTCGCGATGCCCTGCGCGAGTATCTGGATGAATGTGAGGAGCGGCACGGCGGAGAGGATGACGAGCGTGAGCGTGGGCGCGTGCGAGAACGCGAGCGCGAGCGCGGCGATCACCGTGGTCAGGTTCTGCACGAGCGTGCCCGGGGCGAGCGAGGAGGCGTGCCGCACGTCGTCAGTTTCTCTGTGGGTGGGTTAGGAAAGGGATGTAAACACAGGAGAGGGGACTTGCCTTGAGAATTTAGCCATCAGGCCACCAGCGCCGACGCCCTCTTCGCTCTCGCCAGCGCCCATTTTCAAGTCAAACCATGCCATCTCCTTTCCTGTCACCTCCTCATACACTCGCTTCCGCACGGCCAGGACATTGGTCTCGCCGACCCAGATCCACAGCGCGCTTGTCGTGCTGCCCAAGGCGAAGCTGCCTACAGCCAAGCCCACGAGCATGAGCGCTGCGCGGCCGACGCCCGACAGGAGCGCGGCCTTGTCGGCGGGGGTGGGGGATGTGAGGGGAACTGTGCGAACGTGTCGAAGACCTGGCCGACGACGAGGGTCATGAAAGGGGCGATGCCGCCTGCGATAACGGAAGTGATGATGGCGGGGGTAAGCAGAAGCAGCGCATGGCGCCGCGGAAGGAGGGAGAAGAGGAGCCGGATGGATGGTGTTGGTCCTTGGGGTTGTTGTTGTTGTGGCTCTTCATGGTGAGATGTGGTGGGGGAGAGAGGGGAAGGAAATGGTTTGTGTGTTGATGCTACAGAGTCGATGGAGGCGCGGGGGGACACGGTGAGCTCGTAGGCTTCCATGTCGGGGGCCGCAGTGTGCATGGCACAAAGAAGGGAGGAAGAACGAAAGAAAGTGGGCAGCCATGGCGGAGCCCTTTGGTTTTGTGGGAGGCGCGGGGCTCATTGTCCTCGCGCCAATTGTCTTCCTATTGTCTTCACCATGTTTGGCCGTGTTTGGCACCTCGCCCTCGTTATTGTTCGTCAGGCACAATGCAGTAGCCGTGGGATTTCCTCCCTTGCCCAGTCTGTGTCAGTAGATAGGTCTATGCGTTGCTCGGAGTGAAGGAAAGGGAAAGGAGAGAAACAGAGAGAAGAAAAGAAAAATCAGAGAAAATCTCACAAGCGCGTTCTGTGAACAGTCCGGCGGGGGTTTGCGGTCAAAGAAATTGATTTCTTGGTCGCCAAAGTATCTCTCGCTCGGCGCAGCCGGAAGATAGGCCTTCTTGACTCATCCCCGTCTCTCGTAGTCGAGGCCCATCCTACGGCCGTACGCTGTGGGCCCAACACCCATGGCCGGATTTGGCTTCTATTTGGCCACTCCTTTGGGTACGAAACAAACCATAGCCAAACAAAAGCCCGGCACAGCCACCGCGTGACGGTTGTTTGGCTATAAGCCAAATACCTGACACAGCTTTGCAGGGGAAGGCAAACGCGTGGACGGCGCTGCTGGCCCAGGGCAAGCATTTGGTCGTCGAAGTCTACCTTGCGATGGGAGGGAAGGAGGGTGTCCGAGCACACTATACGAAGTGTGACGGTTTGAATGTAGAGGTAATTTACACATCTCTAAAAAATAGATTTGATACTTTTCAGTTGTAATTTGAGCATAGTGTAAACAAAGTTGCAAATATATGCGTATACGCACATATATTTGGATAAGACTTACCGCTGAGAACTGTCAACCAGCATAGCTTGTCCAGAGGGAATAAAGGATAGGATCCTAGCTATGAGCATAGTGTAAGGGAAGTTGCAAATATATGTGCATGTACGCGCACATATTTGGATAAGACTTACCGCTGAGAACTGTTAGCCAGCATAGCTTGTCCAGACGGAATATAGAATAGGATCCTAGCTATGAGCATAGTGTAAGGGAAGTTGCAAATATATGCGCGTATATGCGCATATATTTGGATAAGACTTACCGCTGAGAACTGTTAACCAGCATAGCTTGTCCAGACGGAATAAAAGATAGCATCCTAGCTATAAGCAAGTCATAAAGAGACGTCAAATAGATTCAACCCAGCCACTCACCTTGCAGAGTCCAATGGGTATGACATCGATCTGGTTAGTCGCGCTATGTCGTCAGGATGTTAGATCTATAGACTATATCTTATGTATCTTCTTAGTCTCTTACCTCTGGTATCTCTGTAGCATAGTAGCAGTAGATAGATAGGTATGCAAGACATTCTATGTAGGCTGAACACAGGGGGGAAGGGGGAAAGGTGGTGGGGGAAAGGAAGAAAGGAGTTGAGGATTTCGCAAACACGATCGAACGTGAAGCCGCCGCGTTTGGTCACATGACACCGCCGGAAATATCCGAACGCCCCAAAGACAAAGTGCCACGGCGCGCACCTGGCACGCACCGTACAGTGATGGCCTTCCCAACGACATCGAGCTAGCGCACGTCGCGGTCGCCATCCCAGCCGCCGCCGCTCCTCAACAACAACCAGCCCAACCAGACTCTGCCCCTGAGCCCGCCGCGGACGCTGCAGCCGACGCCGCCCACCCCGAAGCTCTCGTTAACATCCATCGCGATCGCCCAAGTCCTCGAGGTCCTCCCTGAGATTGACCGCGTATATCTTGCGCGTATGGTGCGCGCGAGCATGCCGGCGCTGGGCGCGGACACGGGCGAGCGGGTGCTGGGGCGGTTTGTGGAGAGCGGGGCGTGGCCGAGGGAGGGTCGAGTGGTGCATGCGGGTTCGGCGAATGCGCCTTCCGCTGCTGCTGCTGCTGCTGCTGCTGTTGCTGTACCGCCTGATGCAGCTGGACCCCATTGTGGTGCCGCAGCCTGCGTTTGCGCTGGACTCTGTGCAGGTCGCGGACCGCGTTCTATGCCATCTGTCTGGCTCTGTCACCGCCCTTCCTCCCGCTTCTCATGCATAGTCTCCGGCGCGATGACTCCTCTCTTCTCCCTCCTTCAGTCGCGCATACCTCGTCGAAGTCTGCACTAGGACAGGACCGGGGCATCGCGGCCCTCGACGATTTCTTTCTTGATGCACAGGCTCACAGCACTTCCTCGCGGAGAACTCGGGTATGCGCTGGACGACGTGCTCTGCTAGGACAAGACGTAATTCAACCGTGCTGAAAATTCCGTGCCGAGATGGTTAAGTTTTGGGCGATGCGCTGAACTTCGTGACTGTGGAATGGGCGCAGAGCGCTGTGCAATGGGCGATGCTGGGCATTGGGCTGCTACATAAGCTGACGCCCGTCGTTGCATTCACTCGTATTCGACTTTACGGTTTGCCTTGTAAACCACCCATTTTGGGTATAGGCGGCTGCGTCGTACACGGGCGGGTAAGGCAAAGGTCCCGAAAGGGAGGTTAGGAGAAGAAAGACTACTGGTACCTTACTATGACAGTGATATCTAGGCGAATCAACTCGTACACTAATGCGAACCCCGCGCAACGCTCCGTATATAATCTAATCTGATCTACGAGGACTTCAGTTCCTCCGCCCTTTTCTTCACCCACTCCGCAATGAGTACCCACTCTATCCATCCATGCATAACAAGGTGAGTGATCTTCAGCGGGTCCTTCCTCATGTCCCAAAATCCATCAATCCCGAATCGAGGATCATGGGCGCTTAACATCTGCTCGTATTGACGACGAAGCAGGGTATCTTTCCATCGACGAGGGGCGTCGTATTCTTCATCAGAGGTACCATCGTCCTCAGCACTATCCTCATATAACTCCGCTGCGCCCTGGTTCTCTTCGCTTGTTTCGTCTGATGCGGCTTCGCCTTTTGAGAATTCGACATCTTCAAGAGCTTCGAGATTATTGCTCGCCCTCTCGATTAACGGCATCTCGTTCCATTCGGGAATAGAGCCTTCGACATATTCTTCTTCCTCGTCGATTGGCAAGAACTCAAAAGCCCCGTCCTGATCCCATCTTTCATCAGATCCATTGATCGAACAAATATCCTCCGGATAACGACTGCAAAGGAGGAAAGGCAAAGTGTACACGTCGTCCCAGTCCAACAAGGCTGTTATCCTACGGGTATCTGGATCCATTAGCATATTCCTAAACGCATAATCGGTGGGAGCGAATGACAGACAGTAGAGTTCTGGCTGAGATGGTGGGGGCAATGGGCACGCCCGAATGAGAGCGAGTAGCGCATCAGCGACGTCCAGAAAATCACCAACAGTGCATGGCTCGTCGAAGTAATAACCAAGGTTTTCCGTGACATCAGTTGCACGATCGGCACCGAAAATCTGCGCAATGGAATCCACTTCGTGCTGCCAAAGCTCAACCCAGAAGTCGCGAAGCGTTGTTGGAATGGTCTGGGGCCATGTCGATATACCTCTATGGGGCGTCATTGTGCACACTGGTCCAAGGCAAAGGGGGCCCAGGCGGTATGCCGACGCATCGGAAAAGCATACCTCAGCTTCAGGTGGAAGGTCTGCAAAATAAATGCTTCCAATACCTTGGAACGGCAAAGGCGTCGCCGATCTCGCGTGGTAGCTGGCAATCTCGTCCAACAAGCGTGTACGATCTTCGGGCAGAAGCTCGTCCCACTGCTTCCAAGGTGGGATGCCAGGGGCCCATTCCATAAGAATATATGGTGCTCCTACAGGGTTCTTCTCGTTATGGTGCCATGCATAAACCTCAGGAACCGGGAGCCTGGTATATAGTCGAGCCAAGGTCATCATCGCAACGACCGACTCTATGCGGCCGGGGGCACGGTAAGTTTTGTAGGGGATGCGTGCTGCCACTCGAAAACCGTTCGGAAATTGGAGAGAATAAACGGCATTGACATTGCCACCATCGGCTTTTGAGACAGTTGGGACTGCGGTGGAGGAAAATGCATGCATGGCAACGAAAACGAGCGCTCTTGTGTCCACAGCTAGATGCTTGTCGCTAACTTCCATCGGAATTGCATCTGGGGATATTGAAGGTGGCTTCCATCCGGGAAGGATTGTCTGAGGGACATGCAGCGGAATTCGGCGTTCCATCTGAGTAATTGAGGTTTTGAACAGAACTCTAAGGATCAAGTAAAGGCGTGGAGGGTGTCAGAGATATCGAAATATATACTTACTCCCTGCATAATGACATACTGATTGATTGATTGAATCATCCACAGACTGTCAAGTTCGGAGCTCCGACAATCACATTAAAATGTTCATCGCCATCGGTCTCCACACTTTGGCCGATCGTGCAACGAGCTTGTTCCGAATTCGAAAGAGAAGCGAAGAGCGTCTCAGAAATAAAGCTCACAGTTCTCTTGCAATGCTCCCTAGATGCTTATGAGACGACGGACGCTCATCGCTTTCCATTCTGGGAAGACACTCAGTCAACATTTTCAGCACCTGATTCAGCGTCCATACCTGCATCCGCGAGGATCCGTGAGTCAATTACCTGCGCGTCACAGGTACCTACAGGTTTACCTGCAGGTATACTTGCAGGTACCTGTGCAAGTGCTGATGAGACAGCCCACCCTATGCGTCTTTGCGTCGCAGAAGCCGCTTTACAAGCAGCTTCTGGGTTCATAAAGACGGTACAATGGTGGGCCGTGCATCTGAGTCCGCGACCAGCCTGCGACACTCAAGAAGCACAGGGAGTGTGGCCCCAAAGCGCCGCGGCAGTGGCCACCGATTCCGCCCATATCTGCGCTCCACAGAGCCATTCGCACTTGTCGGCGTTGTGCCGCTTGACGTGGTGATTGCACATGTACGCGGGGAATCGAAGTGGGTGCGGTGACGTGTCGTGGGTCGTCGAGGCGGACGAAATGGGCGGGGCGAGTCGTTACAGCGCGGCAAATCAGGGCGGGCGCGCAAGTCGACGTCGACGGAGGGCGTTGACATGGGCAATGGGAGTTGATGTGGGCGGTGCGAATTGAAGTGAGCGCGGCGAGGACACTGGCCTTGCGGAGAGTGCAGTGGGCATACGCGGTGAGGAGGGCAGTGGATAACGTGGGTAGCGCTAGCAGCGGAGGCAGGGCACAGCGGGGGCTGGCGCCGAGATGGAGTGACATGGCGGGCGGCACGGCGAGTCCGAGCGGGCGCAGAGAATGAGGGTAGCACTGCCGTCCGCGACGAGGAACATCAGCGAGCAGTGGTACAAAATGGGTGGGGAACGCACCTCTGAGCAGGGACGACGACAACGCGCCATCCCATCGCCACGCCCTCCTTCGCGCTCTTCTTCGTATGCTGCGGCTATTCTTTCCCTGCCTCCTACGGATGGAAGTTGCGGCGCAATGGCTAGAAGCGGGCGGCGCCCATCGATGCTGACGCGATGAGAGTCGAGGCAAGCGCGGTAGTTTGATGTGGGCGCAGCAAGTTAATGTGGGCGGGACGAGTAGACATAGGTGCATGAGCACTCGTGAGCGCGATGACTCGCGGCTTTGTTATGCTTTGCGGCGGGCGAGCTCAGGTCAGAGTCTGGCGAACAGTCTGGCGAACAATCTGTCAGATAGTGCACATCAGGATTTCCCGGTGGATGGGACGTCTTCCAAATCATGGACAGTCGGTTGTGACACTGCTCATAGACCAGGTCGGTCGTTGCCGTGACGTTGTTGGTTTGCTACATCTTGTCGCTCCTGCAACTCAAAATATGAACATAAACATAACAATGAGATAACAAGGTGCACCGTCATCCACGTCCTTTCTTCATGCTGTATATTCAGTATTATATGGCGAGTTGGAGACTTTGTAATCCTAGAACAATGGCATTGCCCAGCATTACATAGAAACGTGGAGACATTTAAAATCTATCGTTTTAGAGTTCTTGGAAATGTGCCCTGGCATCCCAAGACACTTCAATGAGAGAGGTGAGGCGATATGGACCCAGGACACATTGATGGCGGTGGAGAGAGGTGTTATGTGCAATATTCCCACGCGAGATGAATGGGACCTTCGTCAGCGACTCGACATGTGCGAAGAACTGAGCGACTGAGCGACGTGCTCATCTCGCAATCAATTTTCTTAACAAGAGAATGAGGTATTCTCAGTTCCATTTGTTAGAATTCAAAATGAATGGGAAGAACGTGTGATTTCATCCTTAAGGTGATTTGTTCTCGAAAAGTGACGTCTTTTGTTCGCAAAAACGTCACCTTCATGGATTGGTATTCTCCATTGCAAGATATGATGGTAATTCTGACAATAAACAGCGTTAAGAATGTTTGTCGTACTCTTTATTCTCTTATCAATTGACTTATCCAACAATAAATGCTCTTTTCTTTGTGTAAAGTTTTGTTGAATGTCCCATCAATTGTCTTTTTTCCTGTGGGCGAAATTGACGAAAGATCTGTCAATTGTTTTCATGGATAATGTTCAGCAAGTCTGGCTTATTCTGTTTCAATCTCATCGGGAAATATGTTCCTTTCTACATAAATTCTACTATCTAAGAAACTTTTTGGTTGAATGTCACAAAACGTCCAGCGCTTGAAAATATGCCCACCGTAGCAGTGAATACGCCCACCGTAGCAGTGAGTAGTTGACTATGGATGGGCCTCTTATAAGCCTATATAAGCTCCCGAATCGGTGGTCTTGTAGCTGCTCGTTGGACAATTCGAACTCCCTTCCCGATGTCGTTTGGCCCAGCCAACTGGAAAGAAGACCGCCCCGACATACGCGTTTCCAGTACCCACAGCGGTAACCACTTGCATTCCACTGCACGATATCGCATGGCTGACTGACGAAAGTAGACTCGCAGCAAGGGCAGTCTTTATCCCTTCTCGATGATAGGCAAACCATCCCAACAACTAGGCCTGGTATAGGATGGTCGATGAGAGGAAGTATTGCACCGGAACACCGATACTGGGAAGGCGAAACATCGACCAATGCAGATTACGGCAACGGTCCCTTATCCCATGCAAATTTTCCAGGAGTCTCGGAACCACTCAACCAGTCGAATCCCATTTATAATTGTGAGCCTTCTTCTCTTCCTATCTTCGGTACGTTCTAATCTGAGAGTTTCCTCAATTTTAATTCTTTGTTCTAATCCTACCTACATAACTATTCAGCGTCAGTGCCTCTTCAGGAAATTTACAGCGCCGCGGGTCAGGAGCAACACCACTCCACGAGTGTTCCTTTCATATTATTCAACGGAAACGTCCACCAGGAGTTTCTCAAGTTTCTGATGCAAAATATGGATTTGCTACGCTCAGTGGACACACCTCAAACCAGCATGACGAATATCCAACATGCATTTGAAGACCAATTTAGGCGCGACGGTTATGTGCCTCCTTTCTCTGATATTGCAAGAATATTTGAATTGTTCAGGCCTGTTATAGGGTATTCCGCAAGGCGACAGGAGAGAGCCTCAGGGAGGAAGCTAAAGACGCTGGAAAACTGCCCTTTCCCGTTTTGCCAAAATCCTTTCACAAGGTTGCGTGGTCTTAGAAGTGAGCATTCACCTTCGACAGATCCGATGGTGCTGATCTTCTTGTGGTACAGACCACCTATCGTCACACTTTTCATTAACACCTCAGCAATGTGTTCACTGCGGGAAGGCCTTTTCCGACTCTTCGTACAGCAATCACAAATATAAATGCGCGAGGCAGCACCTTATGCGAGCATCTCCGGCGGAATCTTGATGCGGAAACTTGATGGTCCAGGAGGCACCAATTCCATTGGGACGTATACGTAGTTTTAGCAGGCTGCAAAGACATTTTACACAGACATTTTTGGGATGTATACGTAGTTTTAGCAGGCTGCAAAGACACTTTACACAGACATTTTATATCTATTTCTGTAGTTCATTAACCGAGTTGTCGTGGACAGAGTCGTTACCTATAATTGACCTATTGAACATCTTCAAAGCTCTTAAATGTGTCTCCACTCTCACGCTGCGGTTCATTGCCGCATCATTCTTGGTATATTGTATATCTTGTACACTGGATCATAATCAGCGCAGGTTGTGTCGATTTAGTAGGCAAAATGTTTGTCGATAACGCCGGGCGGCGCTGAGCGTTGCGTTGGTTGAGCGCTCGAAAGTACTTTGGAAGCCAAACAACGTAGCCACGTAGTTGGCAAACCCAAATGAAGCCTTCACAGCCACCGCGCTCTCCTGATGCCGAGCTTCAGCGCTTCCAGCGTCTTGTGGACTGCGGCTGATCCTGTCACGCGCTAGACAGTATGTGGTTAATTAGTGTATTGCATTCTAATACGCTACCTCAAATACTTGAAGGCCAGGCAGAAAATGTGCACAAATGATGTGATCAGACTTGTTTAGTTACCACGTATACCACCATCTCGCTTGCGCGTCAGGCAGGCCAAACAAGCATTTGCTCACAGAAGCTAGGAAAGCTTCAGCGCTTCCGCAACGTGCGATTAATGATTGAACAGAGCAGGTTTCGAATCAGTGCCTGATGTATTTGAGTTTGGACGGAGACTGACGGAGCTTGAACTGTTTTGGGGGTGTCAAGGCCCCAGGCAGCGCGGCCTTTCTCGCTTTCCCTAACCCCCGACTACGGAAGACAAGGAGTTGTCGCCTGCCTCGCCAACGCAGACACACAATGTAAGCGCCCACTTTTTCCTTGTTTCGGGTCCAGCACCCACTCACGCCGACAAGCGGCCGCGGTCCCAACACAGTGGTACGGCGCCAGTTGTCTCATCAGATTCCGTCTGGGCCGTACCCACTCTTTCGGGTCTTCTCCGCTTCTTCCTCTATTTCACTATAATTCATCTTCTAATCTTCCTACCTCTTCTAGATCATCATGACAGAGCCTCAGACGTCTCCAGAATCTACGTCGAACAAGGTCCGTATTTTTTCCGTCATTTTATCTGTTTTTCCTATCTAATTGTCATCAGTCCACCGACGTAGATCAAACAGCTTTCATTCGGACATCGAGCCGTCGTCGGGATCCAAGGCTCTCATTGCCGTCGATCCCTACCAAATTCGCGATGGCATTCTTACAGAAGAAGAGCTCGCAAGCCTTCGCCACCACAAAAAGGGCAAGGCCGTCGGAAAGTACCAATCCCGGCAAAACAACGTTTGTGATAATAACCGCGAGCCTAAATCTTCAGCTGAACGAATGAATGGATCGTGTCTAGCTCATTTCAGCTCTGCTGAAGCCCATGGAAGAACATACCGAAGATGCAAAGGCACAAGAGGAAGCGATTCGATTACCTGTGCGTTGATATGATATTATATGCAAACGGCCCAGTAACATTATGATTTCTTTCTTTCAAGGTCAAGATCGCCATTTATGCCAGTCTGATATGCAATTTCGCACTCTGCATTCTACAGCGTGAGCCCCTACATCATATAAATCCCGACTTCATGTTGCTGACGACTGCGAAGTGTATGCCGCCATCTCCTCCGTTTCGTTATCACTTCTCGCCACCGGTATCGACTCTGTCTTCGACATTGGGAGCAACGTCCTGTTGTTTTGGCTCCATCGAAAGCGGCAAGATTGGACGGCAATAAATGGCCTGTGGAGGCTCCCGCCTTGAGACTATTGGAAATATTGTCTATGGTATGGGCACTTTCTTCGCTAACTAATCCGCCTCTGACACCGCCATTTCATAGGATTTTTGTCAGTATTCTTTACAATTGTCGAGAGGATCATGACTATAACGTCTCTCACAGGATGGGTTCCGTCAATCTCGTCGTTATCGTGGAGTCAGCACACACTCTGCTCTCAAAGAAGGGCGACGCGCTCGCCCCTTTCCATCTTCCTTCCATCATTGCCGTCGCTGCTGCTCTGGGTAAAGTTTTGCCAGCTATCCACACCACAATTGGCTAATCGATACACATAGCCGTCAAAGGCGTCCTGTTCCTATATAGTTATTCGTTGCGAAAAAGCTCTAGCAAGTACAGGTGCTCTGGCAAGACCATCGCAACGACCTCTGGATCAATGGATTTGGTGCGTCGGATCTCTATGCAGGTCGATGAGGTACTCATTGGCTTTAGGAATCCTCATGTCATGTGGAGGAAGCAAACTTCGCTGGTGTACGTACTTTCCTCCTGCGACTGATGCTGGCACTCATCGTTCACTTAGATCTGGATCCCGTTGGTGCCATTATCGTCCGTTATCCGTTTTTTTTCATGCACTTGTCCATCCTGATCAGGCTCCGTTCACAGATCGCGCTGGGCGTCATCATCTCCTGGGGCCGCACGGTCTACCAAGAATTCGAGCTCCTAGCCGGAAAATCCGCACCGCATGAATTTTTGCAACTGGTAATCTACAAAGCGGCAACATTTACGGATGAGATCGAGAAAGTGGACACCGTCCGAGCGTATCATGTTCGTCACTTTCGTCAATCATTAACATTCTTCACGCTTACTGAGTTTTGCTTTAGAGTGGACCAGTAAGGCAAACGCAGTATGGTTTTGTTTATGTTGACGCCTTTCCCCCAGGATTATTTCGTCGAAGTGGACGTCATCATGGACGCGAACACCCCGTTGTGGAAAGCACACGATATCAGTCAACAGCTTCAGGATAAGATCGAGGTCCTTCCGAACGTCGATAGAGCTTTCGTGCATGTAGATCACGAATGGACGCACACTCCAGTGTGTTGATTTCTCTCTCTCTAAGAATGTAGCCAACTGACACTTTTCAAAGGAACATCGGAAACCAAAGTCGTCCATGTAATAGCGTGTCTGATTTAATCTAGGACCACCGTTCCTTTGAATGTGTATATAGGATACCCGAGTAATTATCTAGCTCTGGCAGAAGCCCCTACTATAACATATTTTCTTCTTAAGAATCCGGAAACCATTGATTTTGGAAACTACTTCGTTTTGAATCCTTCTTTCCTTTCCTTTGTGGTCTCGATTCTAAATCAAAACCTCGTCGACATACTCTAATTCGCGTTTAGACGGTAGTGGAAGCGGCCAGAGTGATAGTAGCCGTGATAGTGCAGGCCGAATATTTGAACGACAGAGGTCGTCTGGCTATGTACATTGTATGCGCGCGGCAACAGCGCGAGAGGGCACGTCCCTCGCGTCATCACATGCCCACAAACATTCAAGCTGTGGGAATTAAAATTGGCGGAGAGCCAACTCCGGATACTCTCGTGTCGCGCGTCCAGACGCGACGCGCGATGGCGTCCATCTTCTCCTTCCCCCTCTTGTGCATCTTGGTCGATGTCTCCATTGCGGCTCAATGCTCCAGCGCCATAAACCGAGTCGGCGGCGGCGTCCTAGACATTGCAAGCAAGCGCGTCTCATTCAGCATGTTCCTCGGCGCGAAGTACTTCTTCATGACGATCGCGGCGGGCATGGGCTGCATGACGTGTCTACGCTCCTCCACCTTTACCGGCACGCACTCCTAGGCTATGAAGCGACCAAATCTCGTGTCTGGCCTCCAGCGCAAGTTTCTCGCCTCCTCTGTGCGCCCACAACAGCGACGGCAGACACCGTCCGTGCAACCTTGACGACGACCCCCAAGCACATGGTTGATATGGCGGTCCATTTGGGTAAAAATTCCGTAGAAACTTTTTGTATATGCGCGAAAACTTTTACATAGAACATTAATATATTTCCTTGCATTCACACATGATTAATCAAGTTTTAGACATACTTTGACGTGCGCGGAAATCTTTAGTGAGTGCGCGAAAATCTTTCTTGGTGCGCGGAAACTTTTTCGGCCAATTTGAGTGTGCGCGTAGAAATCTTTCCCTTCAATACCAGTAATTCACTCACTTTTGCGTGTTTTTGACTGCGCGTAAATTTTATCAACAGTGCGCGTGGAAATGTTTGCGTGCGCGTAGAAATACTGAGCGAGCACTGAGCGCGTAGAAACATTTAGGCCGACATGCCGTGCTGAGGTAATTGATCTCGCTTAGACTTTGCCGCCGTTGCGGCAGCGGAGTTTAAACCCTGTCAGTTTCGAGCTTTCCATACTTAGGCGCTCGAGGGATAAGCCCTGGGCATGCAAACCGCAATATTACAGGATATATCAGCCTTTAAATCGATTATTTGAAGTAATGTACATGAAGAAGGTCCGATAAATATCAGTACTAGTTAAACAGCCTGTAAAAAGCCTTGAGCAAGCCTTGACTGGGCCTGAGCTCTCAGCTTGCTTCAATTCTTGCTTTTCAAGCACATGCAGCAAAGTATTCCCAGATGATATATATCCTTAGGCTTTTATTTCTTTGCCTAAATGCTCAGAGGCCACTGAGGTTTAAACTCCGCTGCCGCAACTGCGGCAAAGCTTAAGCGAGATCAATTACCTCAGCACGGCATGTCGGCCTAAATGTTTCTACGCGCTCAGTGCTCGCTCAGTATTTCTACGCGCACGCAAACATTTCCACGTGCACTGTTAATAAAATTTACGCGCAGTCAAAAACACGCAAAAATGAGTGAATTACTGGTATTGAAGGGAAAGATTTCTACGCGCACACTCAAATTGGCCGAAAAAGTTTCCGCGCACCAAGAAAGATTTTCGCGCACTCACTAAAGATTTCCGCGCACGTCAAAGTATGTCTAAAACTTGATTAATCATGTGTGAATGCAAGGAAATATATTAATGTTTTATGTAGAAGTTTTCGCGCATATACAAAAAGTTTCTACGGAATTTTTACCCAAACGGACCGCCATAGGTTGACGAGTATGACCGGCCATTTTGCACTGCCTGCGGCGCTCCCCTGATCAATTGCCCCCTAGGTCACTGACCAATGACATGTCGCACGTTTTTGTGAAGCGCCCGCGAGTTTACACCAGCAAAAGTGTTAATCCCCGTGTCGGAGTTTGCGCAGGGTTTCTAGTTATGTATCGTTCTTTTCCACTGGGGGGGAGGGAAATGCAGCAACATCAAACGCGGGTCGGATTGGTGGCGACAGCTTGGCGGCGACAGCGGTAGTGGATGGTGGTGGGAGTGTGCGCGCCTTTGTTTGGGCGTACGAACTCCATCCCCGCACTCCACGTAGAGGTGCGCGCCGCTCAAGAGCCGCTGCGCGCCGGCGGCGGGAGCTGTATAAGTATACATATCGCAGGCTATCGCCGACTGGGACTAATATTTGACTACATAGGACGTAAAGCGAGATCTTCTTCCAGAACCATTCCCCCATCTTCCTGCGACTCCACAGGTCTATTCGCGCTTCTATCGGAGTCCATCCCCACCTAATACCACGCGCTGACCTCCCCTACCATTGTGTCGATCTATATGCATCGCTTTCCTGTCCTGACCTTGGACCATCCAAGGGGTTCTTGGTATGTATTAGTCTCCCCTCGTCGCTCTCAACATGTTGTTACAGGCACCGACTCCAACATGCCATACAAAGAACGTAGCATCATATTGTGTCAATGGCGCTTGGGACACCACAATGTTGAAATTACTGAGTACACGTCAATAGCGGCATCGTCGAATTTGTTGCAGAATTCTAAAGCAGAGGTATACGGGCGGGTAAGGTAAGGGATTGAGTAGTGATTAACAAGGGTATATAATAATATTATATATAAACGGACACTCTTCCTGTTCATGGGTATCATCAAGTTTCGGTATCGACATGCTTCAAAATTTTTTTTTACTCGAACAACTATCTTCATGGCGTTTAAAGGCCGCATCTGAAAGGCGCTTCCCACAACAACGACATTGGCAAGGCGCTAGGCGAAAATGAGCCGAAAGATGATCTGTTCACGAAAATGTGAGCATCTCCTAGTCTGAAGTATATCGAACAATAGAATGACCTTACGTCTAAGATTGGTTGACCTCGTAAAGGGACTTTGACAAAATTGGAAAGGACAATACACTTTCGTCTTCTGCATCTTCCTGGTATTTCTCTCTTGCCGACCTACGCCGGAACCTATTGCAGGCCGAAACTGTTGGAAAACCGTCGTGATTTCAGCGAGGGGTGGGATAATGCCTCTGCGTCTAAGGTCTTCTTCGAAGGCTTTTTGGACTTCAACCATGCCGTCCAAAGATCTGGGCGTCAATTTGACTGAGCCTAACAGATCAGGTTTTGCTGATAGAAAATTGAGGAAGACGCGTTGTACGTTCCAGTCCTGGTTTCGTACTGAGGCAGCGTTCGAAGAGAGGTTGCAGTCGTATATTGCAGTGCGATTTTCTCGGAGGTGCAGATAGGCTGAAAAGCGTGAACAAGATATGGAAGGTAAGGGAATCAGTTCATATACGTATGCTTAGAAAACATGCTTACTTTCCGACTGTGAGTAGCTTTTAATCTCGCTTGTGTCTCCATGGCGTTCGTTCTCGTAAAGTTCTGACTGCCAGAATGGTGGCAATTCGAAGGATGTCATCGAAAGTGGACTCGTAGCCGCTCCTAAAAGATAAGTCTCTGTGAGATTTCACATTGAAGGCTAATAAAAAAGTACCCAAGCGTGCGTGAGGGGCAGGCGCCGAGCTCCCAATATCATACCATCCAACAGGGTATGGATTCACTGACAATTATATTAATATGCGTTCTAGTGCGACTCGGCAGCTACATGACATTGAAGACTCACGTTGCAAATTTTCGTTTACAGGAGGTGGCTGCTGGATACCTGTTTCTGCTGCGTTTTGATAATAGAGGTGATTGCTAGGAAGTGTCATTTGTGAATCCGACCCTGCGTCCCAAGTAGTAAAGTGGGAATTCAGTGCAACAGGTGGCCAGGGCATAGTAGCTGGCGTCGACTTGGTACTGCTTCCTGACGCCCAATGCTGGCTGACAGCATCGACTTGGACATGGTCAAAAATTTGCTGAATGTATGAAAAAAAAAAACAACTCACAATGACGACCTGGCAGTAAATCCACAACTGATGCACAAAATTGGGATGCGGGAACAAGTTGCGTGCTAGGCGGAGTAATTGGGGCGAAAGAGTCTGCACTTCAAGTGAGCACATTACTTACTGGACCACGAGACGATTAGTACAGACCTGCATCACTTCTGACTGAATTTTCGCGGTGCCAATATGGAGATCCACATGGCGATGTGGTTTGCTCCGTGTCGTATAGAATGTCAGAGGGAAGGACCCAGTTTCGATAGGATTCTGCTCTTTGAATTAGCCCCGCTTGCAATATTGTTGGATAGTAGCCCAAATGCTTACCATAGTCTTCGGAGGGCGTTGCGGAGTATCTTGGAGAAAGGTCTTCTGCCATCTTGACTGGGAAAATCAGTGTCTAAAGAGAGGTGGTTATAAATTGATCTAACTATCGAACGAGCATTTTATACAAGCTGAGTCGCTAGGGAGTCGGCGGGGAGCAGGCGTCTAAGTATGAAGTCCGCAATCGAGATGTATGTTCTGGACCATGATTGCACAAGATCCCATCGGAATCGATTCAATCGAACGCGATCAACACATAAGACAGCAGGCTGTGCAAAATTTCACGATGATTTGATCAGTCATCCATTCTGAGGATTCCCCAAGTACGGCGCAGCTCTGGTTGTGATGTGACTGCACTCTGATGGACCCAAATTAGGAAAGCGAGTTGTCTGTTATGGAATTTGTCGTGACGAAGTCGTGTGCCGAATTCATTTGCACACCTTTGCACACCTAGGGAATCGGTCTTTGACCTGACCGAGAAAGCTGTGAAGGCCCCACGTCCATGAGGGTACCAGTGACCATGTCCATAGAAATTAACTTCGGAGGACGGTGTGGCGGAACCTAGAGATGCCCATTGACATTGTCCCCTCGTTCTACCACCATCCCTCCCGCTATCATTGTTGTGCGCACGCACTTTCCCGCCCGCCACCCCGCCGTTGCACATTGCCGCCATGCACTCGCGACTGTGCCACACCATGACACCGCGATATTAAATATACGCCCACCCGTCGTGTTAATGCTACTAGTATCTTGCGGTCAACACCCCCATAGACGCGCCTTCCTGCCCACCGCACTATCACGTCCATGCTACTAGTGGTCAACACGCCCAGCGACGCATCTTCTGACATCGTGGACACTTACCGCGCCGACGCGCCTTTGTACCATCGCGCCCCACCTACGTGCACCACCGATCCCGCTGATGAAGCAACTTCCTGCCCTCGCGTCCACTCCACCACGTGCCTCCTCAACGCCCCGCCAACGCGTCTTTCCGCCCCTCGCGCCATCCCGCCCACGCCGCCAAATTTCTGCTTCCCAGAGCTGTAGGTGCAACCCGGTGTCGGACAGTTAATCTTTTCATTCTGTTGCACAGGTACTTGATTAGCCTGAGGAGCTGGCAGCGACTGGAATGATGGATTTGGATGCGCGTTGAGCACTGCATCAGCAAGTTCACGAAATGCTTGTCTGCTTTTTCCTGCTTTTTAGCTTGCTGCAAGCTAAAAAGCCGACAACCAAAAAAGCTAAATACATATCTCCAAATCCTGTACGAAATTACACTATATGTCTAATCTGACAAGAATTCATGACAGTGGTGATCTATGTATGGATTTACGAAGTAAATTTCGAACTCATCCAAAGCATTAGTATGTGTAGTATACTCAGGAATCATCCCAACTCCGTACTTAGGCAAGAGATGAGCACCGCTGCACCTCAGTGGTGGGTAATGCTCGGAACTCAGAAAAACTGAGTTCCACTTCCACTTTCCCACATAGACTTTCCCACTTCCGCGCTGACGCGCTGCGCCCCCGTCTTGCATCCCGCCATCCCGACTCGACGCGTAACGCCAGGGGGCTTCTGAAGTTGTCGACAATTCTCTCATGTAGAAGTACGCATCACATATTATTTATACCATTATTTGAATTCCTTGAATGCCTGTAGCAGTTTTCGCGCACTCAATTGAACAAAACCTGCCAGAATATTGGCCGGAAAATATTGGCCCATCGGGAAATCCAATTATGTAACCTTCGGGATCAATTTCGGGATTCAATTCGGAATGGGCCCTCGAGCTTGAGCGCTTGAAGCGACGAGGTCAAGGTGAGATTAGGTCGTCGACAGTCGATGTCATAATTTGGTCGCGGATGTCACATGTCACAGGTCACGTCCACCCCCGATAATGCCGTGGGAGGTTGGATACCAAAACACCCACGGGCAACCACCACGGTATTATCGGGGGTCCTCCTCTTCCGCGCTGTCAAGACTCAACAGCTGCCAACGCGCTGCGCCCCCGTCTTGGCGTCTGCGCACCATGCAAGCACCATGCCCACTATGACATCTGGACCGCTCATGACATGCCTCGCCGGCAAAGCGATGGCGCCCATCTTCTTTACCCCCGCGCCTCGTGTTCCAAGTTTCCGTCGCGAATACGCCAGCCAGCGCCATCAACCGAGTTGGCGGCGTCATCCTAGGTAAGTAATATATTAATACGGTATCGCAAGCCCAACAGCGCTTTTTCCTCGACGCGAGTACCTCCTCATGAAGATTGCGGGCACAGGCTGCATGACGCGCCTACGCTCCTCCGCCTTTAGCGGCATGCACCTCCCAGGCTAAAAGAAATGGTCCGACCGTGCTGGGAATTCTGCCTCGAGACTGACGAGGTGCTGGATCGGGTGGATACGTACGAGAAATTTGATTCCGGCCGTGTTAGCGCAGGGTGTTGTGGGTGTTGTGGTTGAGGCAATGCTGGAGGAGGTGTCATGCTGTAAGTGGCTTTTCATTTTGAATTGCGAGATCAGGCTGATGTTTTTTTCTTTACTGGCAGTCATCTATGTTCCAGACTGCGCCTTACCTGATCGGCAGCGTGCGGTGCCCTCCCTCGTTGAGTGGTTTACATATGGAGTTGCTTCAGGACTCATCGACATCTTCGGCCAAGGCACGTCATTTCTTCGTTGGCACTGCCCTCATCTCGCACGGACCCTGCACATACTTGCAAATGGGCGAAGATCTCAACTTTATCGCATTCTCCTCCGTCACCATCAGCACGCTTCAACGGCTTTACGCACATCGCTCACGATCGGCGTTGGATGAAACCCGCTCAGCGCAGTCGGCCCAAGGCAACGAAGCCACCAATGACGAGGACTTCTGCCATTCTAGAATGTCCTGCACACCGTTTTTTCTGCCATCTCCAACCGCCCATCTTCCGCCTCGGCCTCATCTTGCGTCTAGGCTCCGGCGCGATGACAGTTATGTTGTCCATCCTTCCGTCGCGCATCTTCCGACATGAGATGCTAGCGCTATGTACATACCGCTTCCGCGGCGTGGTACGTGGCATTGCGGCGCTCGACGGCTTCTTCTTCAGCGCAGAGCACTTCCTCGTAGTGGATACCGCGAGTATGGCCAGACGACGTACTTTAATTTTCCCATTTGACTTGAAACGCACCCAGTGATGGAAGCGACTTGAATCCTGCCCGACTCTGTGCAAAGCTCTGGCCGTCGTTATGCGTTGGCCACTAGGATATCGGTATGATTCCTGATCGATATCCTCCATCGTCGGCACAGCCCTCGCCATCTTTGAACAAGCACGCCGCTCAGAACCATGTGTGACGATTGGGAACCTTAGAGACTGGAGAGTCACTGAAGTCACGAAGAGTCACACGAGATTGGAAAGTGAGAGGTAGTCTGAAGTAACAGTTATAACACTATTAGATTGACTGAAGTATCAACTGTAAGCTATAAGACTATATATACTAAGCAAAGAGTAGCGGAGTCATGAATCAAGATGAGTAGACGACGAGAGAAGAACTAATGAAGACTGGTAAGAATGAAGACAGTAATCAATACTAGGAATCAGTAAGCCAAAGGAATATTAAGAGTCAAGACAGGAAGGGTTGGTAAGTAAAAGTAGAGTCTCAGTAAGCCAAGTAGAATGATAGGTGGAATAGGAAATGTAGAGCGAGCAGATATGAAACAGATGGAAAGTATAACGCGTTGACGCGCGCCTAGCGCGCGTCTAAGGATCACGTGCGAAGGGTAAGGCTGAAATCCTTACATACGCCCTCCTAGGCTTCCACAGGGGAGCCTATAAAATACGGGAGGTTAAAGATAACGTGTTGACGTCCCGAACGATGAGGAGGAGCTTCAGACCGATTGTTGTGGTTATTGGGAATGTGATGAGCGATAGCGCGAGCAGACGAGCGCGGATGGATGTGAGAAGTGGATGATCCGGGATGATTAGAATAATGAGATGATGGCCGGGAATGAAATAGTGGAGCCGGAACAACGGGCGCGGCAATGGTGAAGGCGGGAGCATCGCTGAACGCTGAAAACTGGTCGTAGAGTATGAATAGGCGGATTTGTGCATAGTGAAAAATATAGATTTGGTTGGTAGAGGGATCCCTGACCGTGAAGATCGTTTCGGACAGACGGCTGATGTAGGAGTGTTGGACTTGTGGGTCATCGATCGCGGGATTCGGATCCATCCAATGGGAGATAGTACGCGGCGTGGGATTCGGCTGTGGTTCTGCGCGTTTGAAAGATGACTGGTAAACTAAAAAATAGATGACTAGAAAGGAATGATAGGAAGGAGTCTTAAGGACAATAAGCAAAGATAAGAAGATAAAACAAAGGGTTAATTGCCCATAGAGAACGAAAGTGAAAAGATAACTTGAAGAGACTTAGAAATAAAACCCTAGCGCCCAGTATGGAGAGGGGACGCGACGAGGCGTGTTGCGAGATCAGGTGCGTGGGAGATTAGGCACAATCTCTCCATACGCCCTCCTAACCTTCCATTGGGGAGGTTAAATGAACTGGTTTTCAATGGTGGCGGTCGGAACGGTAGTTGGAACGGGAGTTATGATTGTTGGAACTGTAATTATGATTGTTGGCACTGGAATTATGATGGGGATTGATGTTGGCATCGGCGAAACTGGGATTGTCTTTATGATATGGTGCACTTGTTTTGAGCGGCTGCGAAGGTGTGGACTCTCTTTCGAATCGGCCAGCCGGTCCTTGCGATCTTTGATCGGTTCTTGAAAGGTAATTATTTCCAAAAGAGGGTTCTGGGTGGGTAAAACTCTCCTGATTACTGAATGGTTGGTTATTGCCCGAACTCGGTGCAGATCCAAACCAATCATCATCATTCAAGGGCCCGCGGTCATGCTCCTCATTGGGTGCAGAATCTTCGTTCCAGTCCGACTGTGAATCTGAGTCGCTCGTGTATTGATTATTTATAGATTCAAATACGCTTTCCGAGAGCTCGATCGTCTCGGCGTGATTAACTACTTCTTCCCAAGTAGAGATCTCGGGATTGTAGTGGTCACGATAGAGCGCTTCTACGATCGGCGTACGGAGGCCATCCCAAAGTTTAAGGACTTGAGCCCGCGGTGCAACCGAACCAATGAGAAGGAATAATTCTTCGAGTTCGTGCACATAGGTAGACACAGATTTGTCATTTTGATAACAATGTTTAAGTTTCTTGCATTGAATCGTCCGGTAATTAATGGGGAAACAGTAATTGAACAGACCATTGAAAAATGTTGAAAGCGTCCACTTATGAAATTTATTTGCTACTTTCTGAGTATAAAAATCATAGGCGGTGCCAGATAGATGGTATGACAATACGAAGATTTGTTTTTCCAAGGCTACATTTCCATCGGTTACATAGGCAGTGCCTTCTGTAACAAAACGATAGAAAAGTCGAGCATCCGCTGTACCATTGTATTCTTTTGGAACAATTGGTTTCAACGTAATCTTTCTGGCCTCAGGTTGCTTGTCTGATTTACGCTCCCGCGACTGACGGGATTTACGATCGGACCTGGGAGGTGGAGGCCTCCCATGATCGTCATCGTCATCGCTTGTACTGGGTTCCGATTCTGAAGGATCAGATTTATCCAGGATCTTATCACGCGTTTCAAGGCGTTCCATATTCTTCAAAGTTCGGCCTAGATAACTAGTAGCAGAAATTTGGTCGATGGGGCGTGATCTTGTCATGCGTGTGGATTGCGCGCGGGAATGAACCTGGGATGAACTGTCCCTCGGTTGCACAGTGGATTGTCTAACTGTTTGAATAACAGGAATAGATTTCTTATTCTTTTTAGAGTTCTTCAATAAATCATTCTGAATGTCCAGATCAATTTCTTCAGGTTCAAAAGATATATTGCCCCAGTTTCCTGGGTCCACTGTCTTTCCTTTCTTAGAAGGACCTTCTCCTTTAGATAATACAGGGTTACTATCATTTTTAGAAGATACATTCATATGCGCAAAGCGCCGCGAAATGCGTTCGCGATCGGCCGGCGCCAAGGAATCTTCTGCCTGTGCAATTGCATCATGTGGGGCAGGAACTAGTACCGGCTCCAACGCACGAGTACGCTCGACCACTTTAGCTGCCTTAACAGGCGCTGTGGGAGCTCTGACGACTTGCTCGGGAATAATCCGAGGCGACAGACGTCCACGCTGGACACTGCCTTCGCTGTGGCTACGACTGCGCCTTAAGCGCGAGTGTCTAACCGGCGTCCAAGCTGGTCCGTCATCGACAACTTTATTAGGGTTGTCTTCCTTCCATTGAGAGAAGGTTTCCGGACGCTGCGCTTGAGTCGCGAAGGGGTCGTAGCTTCCTTCGGTGACTGTAGAAGAGCTTGTCGTCTCCGGGGTAATGAACCCAAAGCTCGGAAGGTGATCCGGGGACACTGCCCGTGATCCGCTAACGACTACGTCACGGTAAGTCGCTGCTTTCTTAGCTGACTTAATTTCTTCGAAGCTGCTGTCTTCGGCAGGGCTTTCGGCGGTCCTTAACGTCAAGTCAGGGACCTCTTCAGCGTTCACGGCTTCCTCGGCGGCCGCCATTGCCGTGCGCTGGTTACGGGTGCGAACACCGTAGGAGATGGGATTGTTGGAGAACATTTCTTTGGTTTTATCTGAAAAATATAAGTTGTACTGAGAATATTTGAAGCTTGCCTAACAATAGGAATCCTGGGTGATCAAGCCAAGGTGTTCCGGCTGGACTAGGCGAGGTGGTTCAAACGGTCGATGTCGTCAAGAAAGAAATAAGGTTTAAACGGTCAAGGTTCAAACGTTAAATCAGTTTCGAAAGTTGATTTGTTGTAATAGGTGTTGGGATTGTTAAAAATATGTGACGATTGGGAACCTTAGAGACTGGAGAGTCACTGAAGTCACGAAGAGTCACACGAGATTGGAAAGTGAGAGGTAGTCTGAAGTAACAGTTATAACACTATTAGATTGACTGAAGTATCAACTGTAAGCTATAAGACTATATATACTAAGCAAAGAGTAGCGGAGTCATGAATCAAGATGAGTAGACGACGAGAGAAGAACTAATGAAGACTGGTAAGAATGAAGACAGTAATCAATACTAGGAATCAGTAAGCCAAAGGAATATTAAGAGTCAAGACAGGAAGGGTTGGTAAGTAAAAGTAGAGTCTCAGTAAGCCAAGTAGAATGATAGGTGGAATAGGAAATGTAGAGCGAGCAGATATGAAACAGATGGAAAGTATAACGCGTTGACGCGCGCCTAGCGCGCGTCTAAGGATCACGTGCGAAGGGTAAGGCTGAAATCCTTACACCATGGCACTGTCATTTTTCGCGTGTAAATGTGAATCCCCTCCTTCCTATTCCACCTCCACTTAAGGGGCTTACTCTCCCTCGCCGCTCGACGTGCTGCTGTAGGCGGTCTCCTGGTTGCCATCATACTGTCTCCGTGTACAAAGAGCGCAGCACATATTGCGGCGTTTGCGACGCGAAGACGTTATCAATGGGCAACTCTGGTGATTGCCTAAGCTACAAGTGCCTTCTTCCGGTCTCTACCTTCCCCAAGGCGCTTCTTGATACTATTCTCAACATGTGGTTCTAGGCATCCGGGCTCCATCATACAGTCTGAATGTACAAGAACGCAGCACATATTGTAGCGTTTGAGACACGAAGATATTGATATGAGTCCCTGCAGTCATTGTCTAATCTCACAAAAGGTTCTTGCAGTAAAATGGTGGTGACGGGCATAAAGCTCGTCGGAGTCTTTTTTCTTTGACGTGCATGAAGTTTCGATGACTCACGAGAACCCCCAACATACAATTTACAAATGTATCTGAACTTTGACATTTAAATAACGAATTCATTCGCTAAGGTGCTCATATCAAATGGGGTTGTCAGCATGGAACACGTCTGAATCCAAGGAAATAGGGTAGTGTCGTTGGAAAATGCGAAGGATGATATTGGAGGTTGATGTCATGAACGATATTCAACGAAAGGATAATCATCTGACATACATAGAACATACTTGTGAAGAGCAAAAAAAAAAAAGCATATGAGAGTGGGGGATTTCATTGAAGACGCTCGATTCGCAAGGGAAGGCGCATCTTCTCTTCGCCATCCATGGGGACCAGAGTGATCGCAGATGCTGGCTGGATGGTAACATTTTCTGCGAGCGAGAAAGAGAATTTCTTGACAAGCTCGGACACAATCACTTGAATCTTCGAGTATTCTATCAGAACAGATACGTCAGCTAGACAGAACTAAGAGTCGGGACACATAATACATACGCAAATCGCCACCTAAAATAGAGAATAGATACAGATGTTAAGTCATGGGTTGTATTTCTGCAATCTTTCCTCAGACTCACCCAAGACATGTACGAGGCCCTCCCAAAAATGATAGCCTGTCAGGCGTTTGAGATCGAGAAACCATTACGCAGGAAGAGATAACAGCTTACAGGTTAGCGTAAGGTCCAATGGAACCTCCAGTAGCAAGGTCTCTACCATCAAGCCATCGCGAGGGGTTAAATTCGTCCGCATCGTCACCCCACAGGCTAGGTAATCTACTCGACACAGTTAGTATATAACATAGGGCAAGGCCCCAGGACTGAATATCAAATAGAGAGACTAATGACGGACCTGTTATACCCAGTCATACTAATAACTAACATTCGCCCCTTCTTGACTCGAATTTCCGTGATAAATTTCCCTGAAGAAGTTACGACTGGGGTAGATAGAGGAACTACCGTATCCACGCATGCAATGCGGGCAGCGTGTGGAACAGTGGCGTAGAATCGCATGGTTTCCTACAACAGCAGATAGGTCATCTTTCAATGAATGATTCTATTCAGACGTTGACAGGACGGCCTTACTTTGACGACTGCGTTCAAGACAGGAAGTCGATCATAGTCAAATCCTTTCCCAGAATCCTTATTGGATGCTTCGGCGATTTCCGTTCGCATCTTTGCTTGCCATTCCGGATATTGCGCCAAGGAGTATAGGAGCCAGAGTAAAGTATTGGCCTAGCATCGTTGAGGAAGTTGCTCACGCTACATGTTCAAGGAATTCGAATGCGCTTACAGTTGTTTCCTCTCCGGCCACTGTTATAGAGCCAAACTGGTCATGCAACTCGTCCTCGTTAATCTTGGAAGCTGATTTATCGTTGGTATTCACTGAGAAGCGTCGAAAAGATAAATGAATGACACATTGACCCAAACATACAAATAACGCACTTAAAATATTGAATAAATCCGCATCCGGCTCGCCAGAAGGATGTGAAAGTTCCCGTCGTTTTTGCAGGAGTCGCTTCGAGATCGCCCGCGCCATTACACGATGGCTGAGCGCCTTTTGCGTAGCCTCAGGGGGATGGTCTTTGAGCCATCTAATGACAAATCCGGGGAGTTTCGACAGAATACCGGCAGTTAGGATACCCGCCTTCGAACGCTGCGCCATAGTTAACCTTGGGAGACACATCAGCATAGGAGAAAGTTCAAACAGAGTGAAATGAGCTCGTACACAAGGTCTTCGTAGGCCGAGGTGTATTCGTCATCAGACGCCGTGTCATATCCCATAAAAGCTTTGAAGAGTTAAGTAGTTAAATGTGAAGACAGGGAGACTTAACGAACCTTCAGTTATGGCCCGTAACGTCGTTGCATGTATAGGGCGACAAACATCAACCACGGAACCGGAGAGTGGTGTCCAGTCCTCAGAAAGCTATAAAGAGAATAGATAGTGAGAAAGTGAAATGCATATGATTTTCGGGATACGTGCTCACATTCTGCGCAATTTTTTCTAGTACTGGGATTAATGCACGGACGCTTGAGGCTGAGAACATGGTGTTCATTACTGCACGTATCCGGCGGTGAGCGTCGCCTTCAACGTAAAAGACACTTCCAGGGCCAAACGCAACAAGAAGGAGGAATCGATGATCTGGACTTTTAGCGAAGACATTTGGATTGGAGAGAATATGTTTAATAGCGACTGGATCTCGGAAATACAATTGCTCTTCCTACATTTGCGACAAAATCAACAAGAAGGGGCCAAATAAACTAACAGGAAAGCACGCACTCCGAAGCACGACCAGAACCTGAAGACATCTCCGTATTTTTCGAACCAAGCTAACGTGGTTTTGCCAGCGGGAAGGCCCAGCACGAGGTCGACCATGTTTCCTAAAACACCATTTACAAATTAATGAGTACATGGGACTTTTTCGGTTTCCGTGATTTATAGAAACTTGCCGAACAACCACGATTGAGACTTCGGTCCCTGCACAGGCGGGACATCGTCCAAGTTGGATGCGAGTTTTTGTAGCAGAACAACGACAAGCAGGCATGCAAAGACGCTGAATAGCGCTGTAGGTATGTTAATGTCCATGGTGTTCGAGATGGTCAGAAAGTGACAGGTATTGGATGCATTCCGTGGGTCGAGGGCACATGTTGTAACCCTAACAAGATGGATGCGGTCAACACACGCATCAGAGAGTACGTCAGAGTGTAATACGTAATGTAAACGTAGCTGACTATAGGGCGTAAAGACATTTATTGAGGTCGATACTTGGTGTTAAACCTCAATCAACGGTGCATACTATCTTTTTTCTCCAACGCAATTGAGGTTGAAAACGTTGTTGCGTTGATGGTGAGCAAATGTTGAGGAAACTCGGAAATCAAGAGTACTTAGCCGGTAGTTGGGTTACGTAATTGAAGAAACATGTGACATTCACTACTGCCATGCCATTGCAATGGATTCTTCAAGATTCTTTGTGAATTCTTCCAACTTGCGTCCAACCTGAGGCCAACAAGTTGCCCCTTTTACTTGTGTCTTGACCTCCGCAACGAGCTGAAAGCAGGACAATGCTTGAAACACTAAAGAAACCCGGGTCACTCATTGTCAAGACCGGCACCATCATCGGGGGTATCTATGTCGCGCGAGGCTACATGCGCGAGAGACTAGAAGATGTGCGGGAAAAGATGGAGGAAGAAACGAGAGCCAAGGAGAGGTGAGTTCTTATATTCGAAATACATACAGGATGCGACTCAACTCCTACTAGTCTGAGGACAAGATTTACCCAAACTCAGGAAGATGTTGCCTACACCGTTCTTGCACTGCTTCCAACACTCTCCGAGCAAGTTCTACAGGATATGGATGTAGACACACTGACAAGAGAGCTACAAGCTCGCTCAAAAGCGCGCACATCACGAACACTACCCGCACAACCAACATCCAGACCCCCATCAAGCCTCGCATCCAGCATCATCGAAGTCGCTGCGTATCCACCCGCACCATATCCTTCTATTGCACCCCACGACGTCGACGCCGACGCACGGTCGGACGTGGATTCCGTGGCGCATTCCTCTGAAACCGGCTCGCAAACGGACGAGCGGCACGCGCAGATCGCCTCCAGCTCTCGATCAGTGTACCACACAGCGACGTCTGCGTCATTTATCTCAGAAACGAGCTCGGTGACGCGCAGCTGGGTTGTTGATGTTGACACAGCAGAGCGGCCTCGGTCGCCTACTGCATCTGGCATTTCAGAGACCAGCAGCGCGGCAGGAGATGAACGGATGGTACGCGCTTAGCTTTTTCTGAAAGTATATTCTTATGAACGAGTATAGTCGGAGAGCATCATTAGCACCTCAACCAATACTACGACGACCTCCGAGGCAGAATCTTCCGACGCACGGACAAAGGCCGAGCTATGGAACGAGCTCAAACTCCTCAGTATGTCGTCTCGTGTACCTCATCTTTCTGAACTCACCCTCCGCAGCGTTCACACGGACCCTCACCACCGTCTACGCGAGCACCCTCCTCTGCCTCCTGACCACCCTGCAATTGACGCTGCTCGCGCGGGGCAAATACGTCAACTCGGTGGTCCAGGCAGAGAAGCAGGAGCGCATGGAAGAGCGGATGCGCGAGCGCATGGAACGCGAGCTCAGCCCCAGCAATCTGCTCCTGAAGGGCGCGGGTGGCTGGATCGGGGGCCTGCTCGGCCGCGAGGACAGCATGCAAGCCAGTTTGGAGTCGCTGCTGGAGGGACTCGGGTTGGACGAGGAGTCAGATGACGACGACAGGGAGGTGGGAGTTAGTGCGGAGAAGGGGATATGGCTGGGTGAAATTGGGGAGGAGCTGGAGAGCAAGTACTTGACGATGAGTTGGTGGCTGCTGCATGTTGGATGGAAGGATATAGGTGAACGCGTAAGAAGAGCTGCTGAGGAGGTGTTCAATGGGTTCGTCTCCCATCTTTCCTGGGCGTTATGATCGTTAATGAAGTATCCCTTTCGCAGAGTATCTCTTAAAACCAAGTTGTCTGCTATTGATCTACACAGACTAGTCGCGGACGTTCGACGGAGAGTGGAACACGAAATTACGTTCGAGGGCACCGAAAAGAAAACAACGTAGGTTTTCCTTCTAAATATGCCGAATCGGCAAACCTAATGTATTCACCCACAGCTTCTTGTCATCCTTGCTCCCGCCCACCCCGGAGACAATATACCATGTACTCACACAGGGCGGGTACACATCCTCCTCCCCCGGCACGTCATTACCGTCGCAGTTCATCCACAGCGACAGCCACATACCCTATGACGCCCAAAGCCAGCACGGTAGCGACTACACACAGTCCCACCACGGCAACCCTGCGCCCGCCCTCGCCGCATCCGTCACGTCGTCGCAGCTCTCGCACAGCTTCGTCAACTCGCCTGCCCTCGCCGTGTCCGCGCACGCCGGACCCAGCGCCGCGGGCCCACCGCACCCCCACCCCCATGCGCGCGCACGCGAGGCACCCGCGTACCTCCCCGCACCCCCCGCCCCGCACTACGCCGCGTTCCTCGACGCGCCCTTCCTCGCGCTGCTGGACGAGACGCGGCGCATCTTGGGCTCGCCCGACTTCGCGCGGGTGCTGGAGGTGTCGCTGGATCAGGCGACGGCGATCTTGTTCGAGGGGCTGGAGAAGAATGTGTTCCGGACAGGGAGCGGTGGGGAGGGAGGGGAGGAGCGGATACGGCTCGCGGGGCTCCTGCCTGGGCTGGCGAGGTGGAGCCAGCTGGCGCTCGAGGGGCTGCCGAATGAGCTTGTGGATGTGAGTCTCTATTTCCGATTTGGTGTGGCGGAATGTTTTTGGATTGACGTGCGGATTGTTTTGCAGAGAATTTTGGGACAGAGGGAGGTGGGGTGTATGTCTGCGCTTACGTTTGCGAAGTTTGAGGAGTACTTCCATTGAAGGATGTTGTGTTATGGAATTGAGGTGCATGTTCTATCCTATAGTTGATGCGTTGTTGTCGGTATGATTCGCGGTAATATTTTATATTGGTGTCATATCTGGTTTACAGCGACGCGTACTCGCTGATCGACGCGACAGTAAGATTCGGAGATCTTGGGTGGTATTCCGTGATCGCTGCCGTCAGGAAGGTGTTCTCGACGGATTAATTAGACATTTCAGTACTAGTAGTGGCATGATGATCGCAGATCATGATTCAGGTGCCGAAGGGAAGGGCCGTACTTTCCTTAATATTTGCACAATCTAACACTGCTGAAAGTGATTGCTGTTTCTGAATGGAACAGTGTATTGGGGACAGGTATCATGGCTGCTCCCGAACGAAATAAATAACATGTTCTAATTTGGAAGATTGAATAATTTGAATACTTAAACATAAAGGCTGCTTTAAACTTGTTGGTGTTCAATGACGCTAGGCCGCATAGGTACTTATGTCTCTAAACATCTACATACGCTTTGTCGGGCTAGCGACATTTGTCACCTCGTCCATATTATCTACAACTTTTACCGCGCAATAAAATTATCAAAGGTCTCTACTCGAACAGCTATCCTCATGTCGTTTGAATGCCGCATCAGAATAGGATCTCCCACAATGACGACACTGTCGTGGCGTTAAGCGAAAATGTGCCGAGATATGATCTATGTATGCCACAAAACTAGGTAAGCACTGGTGGATTCGTCAGGGTAATAAAGTAGCAATCCTCACTTTTAAGTCCACTCGATCTTGTGAAGGAATTTCCGCAAAAGTGGAAAGGACAATATACTTTTGTCTTCCGAGTCTTTCTCGTATCTCTTTCCCTCCGGCCTACGGCTGAACCAATGGTAGGCTTGAACCGTTGGAAGAGCTGTTTGATTTCGGCCACGGGAGGGATAGAACCCCGGCGGCTACAATCTTCTTCAAATGCCTTCTGAATTTTAGTCATGCCATCTACTGAGTTGGGTACCGTTGTCACCGAGCGCAATAGCTCAGAATTTTTACCAGAAACTCCAGAAAATAGTGGTGCATATTCCCGCTGAGATCTCGTGCTGAAACGGTGCTCGCGGTGCTGGCGGTCTCCAGGTTTATGATACTGTCCCGCTGGGGCTTCAGTAATGTATGGCACACTGCAGCCAAACGACAGTGAAGACGGGGATTCAATATCGAGGCTTCGAGGATACACGTCTGAGGCTGCTTACTCACTTTGCACAGTGGGGTTTGAGTAAATCACATTTTCGACGGTGCCTGTATTGCGCTTAGCGTCTCCATGCTGTGGCGACCACGAAAAGGCGGGATGTGGTAGAGGTAGAAAGGATGGAACTTGAACCGATGGTGAACGCCAATTGGCTTCCCTGCGTGTGAAGTTAGATCGATCTGAAAGAGAATTTGGGTTGAAGAAATTTTACTCGTATCAAACGCGCGAATATGTCCATCTTGCCAATCTTCTGGGTATGCCGTTTCTGATGAGGGTATTAATATATGTAAAACTAGATGATTGAAGGAGAAATCACGTCGAGAATGACCATATACGGAACAAGGCATATCTCTTTCACACCATTCTTGCGGAATAGCTTGCATATTTGAGGCTACGTTTTGGGACATGATATTGGCTGTATGAACCGATCCCATCCTCGGTAAGAGCGTCGTTTCGGACCCAGATGACTGCATGCTGTCGATTGTCCCTATAGGCATTACTCACATATAGTAAATCGACATGAAAAAACAAGAAAATTGGCTCACAGTCGCTGACTGGCATGGAAGAGGACTCCTGCATGGGGTGGGAAGGATCTGTTTGGCAGTTCAGACTGTGGTCAGAAAATATATGTTCAGGAAGATGAGACACCCACATTCACAGGTCCAGGATGCCATATTTTTGTCCTGGCGATCCAGGTTCGCCTTCTCAAACCACTGCAGAAGAGCTTTCGGCCCGCCTCTTGATATACTGTTGTCTTCGAGCAGGATATCCAACGCGAGACCTTGCTGCGAGTCTGCGCTTGTCATCAAATTGCCGACGTCAATAGAGGGGTGCACATGGGGAGGGAGATCTATGTGCTGTCCTATAAACCAATCTTCTCCCATGGTCAGCGGACGATAGGAGCTGAGGTAGATAGTGCGTGCGGTGCTTGTTATAATCGATGAAGGCTCTAATCCAAGGGTACCAACCAGAGCTCTTAAATAGGGTGTAGGCTATTTGAGTGACATATTTTTCTCCATGGCAGTATAGTAAAAATCCCTCAATTAAATAATTAGGCACATCCTTAAGTAATGCTTCAAATCGTGCATGAATGTGGCTGCGGTTTTGCCAACTGAGTTAGTGAAAACCGCACAGCAAATCCTAAAATTGTAACTAGATATCGGGGAGCGATGAAGACTGGTAGGACACTCATTGGACACTAACACGTATCGTGATTTAGCGTCCCATTCGTCTCTCGAACTTGGGAAGATGATATCTTGGGCGTATGTGGCAATCAAAAGAAGGAGGCGTACTAACACAGGATCCCACACACACACATCGTATAGGGTCAATTACCCTGGCAGATATCAAAAGGTAGTCCAAAATTTTTCCAAAAATATCTTAGTCATATATGTATGTATACATCAATGATCAAGGATCGGGGGTGCGGAAGCAGTTTGCGAATTATTGCTATCGTCACTATGTATTCAGGCCGCTCGGCGCTCCCCACAATGGTAAATTTTCCATAATCGGATTGACAGACACATGGGTCGGCTAATTAGACGCGCGTTTTGATGCCTGACAAAAACGTGGCGGTAGTGAAGGCGCAAACTGGGTGACTTTTGGCTTTCGACGGCCTACTCACACCATCTCCTCCCAAAAGTGTTCGGCTCTGCAGTACTAGAATACTTCGCACAACTTCCGAAGCTTGCAGTGTTCTCTGCTTCTACTCTGCTCTGCATGGGTATTGAGATATGCAAGCGAATACAGGCAGACTATTATTACGAGAGCCCCACGGCGTGGTGAACTGAGATCACCATCATGATTGACGGACCCAGACGAACCCAGCTTCTGCAGGGTTGCAGTTTCTCGCGGTAATTGCCAGATGGTGTTGGAACCTTGGATAGGGTCTGCGAGGGTCTGCGGCGTAGAAGCGCGCTTGACACTTGTATGTATGGCATTCGTTAATGGGGATGTTATCATCTATGGCATGGTGGGTCATACCCTGTGTACTTGTGTAGACTTCAATATAAAGAGATGGCCATTACTTAGTTGGAGATGCATTCATGAGTGGCTACCAAGATATGCGAAAAAAAAAAAAACCGTAGATGTGGAGATGAAAATTCTAGCGCCCATCTATTAGCGGCGTGTGCCATGTGGCGCCATGTGGGTTAGATCGGCTGCTGCTGTCAGTGTTACGCTTGAACAACGCGTTGCAAGCCACGCGACGGTATTCCCGTATGTAAAGCTGTGCCAACTTAAAAACGTGGTGGCGATGCCTTAGTCGTACCGTACTGTCATTGGGTGGCATCAGCTGCTCCTTTGCCTCGCCCATGTCCGCGACGTTGAGCGCGCGGAGGCGCTCAAGATCTATGGTGATTCGCGGGGTCTTGGCGATACAACTCGTCGATTGCCATGAGTTGCGCGCGGATAATAACGGAGAACACTACAAGGTCGAGGACCATAGATACTTGTAGGTGCCATGCGAGATGAGCATGGCACCGACGAAGAAGAAGATCGCCCCGGTGAGGTAGATGGGGCCTGAGGTGACGAGCGAGGTCAGCGGCGGCGTCGAATTGCGCACCGAAGATGGGCTTGAAAGGCATGCAGCGGATGTGCACATCGACGATTGCCTGAAAGAATGCATCAATCTCTCAGATCTCCCCCAAAAAAATACACACCAGAATATCCCCTCGCAATCTCCTCCTTGCCCCATTTAAAGCACCATTGATCCACTCCCCAAACTTTACAAATAGTGGAGCGGTTGCTTCGCGCAGTGGGCGCCAGGAGAGAAACAGCAGATTTCAGAGATTTCAGCTAACAAGTCCTTGCGTGCCTTCTGAGCCAGAATCATCGTCATAGTATCCAGATCAACGTCGGTGGCAATTGACAGTCAGAGGCGTCCCGAGGACTTACATAATTCAAATGGATTTCTGGTAAGGGATGTGCAACTCGCGCCAGGGATCCAAAAGCGGGACTTGTGCGGACGACATGTCCTTCTACAGTACAGCACTGGGTCCTAACTGGGTCCCCAAGTAAGCCGTTCACTCCATTCGGAGGAGGAAAAATCATCCGAAATAGATGCCGAGCCAGATTAGGCGCAATCCCAGAGCGCGCGACCATCAGCTGCCACACCAGTGCCTAGCGCAGCCGCCGCAGCGCAGCGCAACGCCCACCGTATCGCCACATCCACCTGCACAAACACTACCACCACAAGATCCCGCGCATTGTCCCTGAACCTAACCACCTTTTGCTTCTGCCTCGGCGTGGAGTTCCCAGCGCGGACAAAACACTTCTTGTCCTCAAAACTGGCGGAGCGCGTCGTCCAGCGCATACATGCGGTCTCCATGAGGAGGTGTTATGTACAGAGGAAGAAACTGTCAAGTGCCTTGATTCCCAAAACTACACCACTCAAGCAGTATGTAGTGAGTTATCTTGTACCCCGATGGTGAAGAAGTTATAATTTCGCTGTAGGCGAGACCTGCAATGAGGCCAAGGCCGAAAATGGGGAGGCCCGAGGGATGATGGAGAGCACACTGCGTGGATCTCCGGAGCAGGGACGACAGACCAGCCAGGAGCACGTACCATCAGGTCCTGCCGGTGCGGTTGCGCACGAAAGCTCAGGTAAGGCTTATCGTTCGTCATCTCCTGAGTCTGCACCGAATCTCACTCGCATCACAGGTCTCTCTATTCCTCAACGAAGTGTGCGGCCTCAGAAGGCGAAGGCATCGCAGCCGAAATAGAAGAAAACCCGCACTGTCAATGAACCATTGTAAGTGCCGTTGAACATCAGTCTAAATAAAAGGACTTGCAAGTTATCGTTTTGATTGAAAAAAGTGGAGAGAGCGTAGGAGCGCTCTTTTTTCCGCGTCAGAAGGAGATCCTGCGCGACAGAGAAAGCCCATCATTGAAAATTGGGCTTATCAGTTTGTTTGTACGTGTAACGTACATGCCAATGGGATCTTCTTGCAAGACGTTAATTTATCCATAGATGAGCTGTCTTCATACTTCGACTTTGCTCATCGCGGAGCAGTCGTATAGAAAGCTCTCGATAAGGAAATCAACTTTTCACTGCCGCTCGATCCTCTGATAGCGCGGGCCGGCACCTCGCCATTGACGCGCTGCGATTCCGCTTTCACTTGCACGCTGCCCACCAGTAATGTCTCATAGACAATTTGAATCCGAAATTTTCTCTTTTCTTTCATTACTGTGAAATCTTGGAGCAATTCTGATTCCTGACTCAAAAACAAGGATCAGAGTGTAAAACAAACCCAAGGTAAGCACTTTGGCAAGATGCTCCATCACTGGGAGCGTGTCCAAGTCAAATGGGAAACTTGAGTACGTCGTCTGGCCATACTCGCGATCTCCACTACGAGGAAGTGCTCTGCGCTGAAGAAGAAGCCGTCGAGCGCCGCAAAGCCAGGGACCACGCCGCGGAAGCGGCATGTACATAGCGCTAGCATCTTATGTCGGAAGATGCGCGATGGAAGGATGGCCAACATAAGTGTCATCGCGCTGGAGCCTAGACACAAGTTGAGGCCGAGGCGGAAGATGGGTGATTGGAGATGGCAGAGAACACGGTGTGCAGGACATTTTAGAAAGGCGACGGTGGATAGGTGTCCTCGTCGGTCTTCCATCGTTCTCGTGGCAGAAGTCCTCGTCATTGGTGGCTTCGTTTCCTTGGGCCGACTGCGCTGAGCGGGGTGCATCCAAAGCTGATCGTGAGCGATGTTCGTAGAGCCGTTGAAGCGTGCTGATGCCAGTGATGGTGAAGGAGGAGAATATGACAAAGTTGAGATCTTCGACCAAAAGTATGTGCAGGGTCCGTGCGAGATGAGGGCAGCGCCAACGAAGAAAAGACGCGCCTCGGCGAGGAAGATGAGTCCTGAAGCAACTCCATATGTAAACCACTCAACGAGGGAGGACACCGCCTGGACACCGCACGCCGCCGACCGGGTAAGGCGCGGTCGACGGCGGCGTCGAAGTACGACGTAAAAATAGATTTACATAAAAGATGTGCAGCGGGCTGCCTGCGGATACTTACCGCGAACATACTTAGATTGCCTGTAAAAAAAAATCAGCCTGATCTCGCAATTCAAAATGGAAAGCCACTGACAGGCTTCCAGCATGACACCTCCTCCAGCATTGCCCCAGCCACAACACCCTGCGCTACCACGGCCGGCATCAAATTTCTCGTATCGTACCCACCCGATCCATCACCTCGTCAGTCTCGAGGCAGAATTCCCAGCACGGTCGGACCATTTCTTTTAGCCTGGGGCTGCATGCGCTAAAGGCGGAGGAGCGTAAGCGCGTCATGCAGCCCGTGCCCGCAATCTTCATGAGGAAGTACTCGCGCCGAGGAAAAAGCGCTGTCGAGCTTGCGATACCTAGGACGACGCCGCCGACTCGGTTGATGGCGCTGGCTGGCATATTGGGCCGCGACGGAAACATAAAACACGAGGCACGAGAGGGGGGCACCCAGCAAAGAAGATGGGCACCATCGCTTTGCCGGCGAGGCATTATGCATTATTATGATTCAAGGCATGGCGCGCAGCAGACGCGGTGCTGGTCGTGACGCGTTGACGTGTGACATCCACGAGCAAATCATGACATCGAACTGTTGAAACTTGACGAATTTGCTTTTCCTCAACATTTGCTCAACATCAACGCAACAACGTTTTCAACCTCAATTGCCTTAGAGAAAAAAGATAGTATGCACCGCTGATTGAGGCTTAGCGCTTAGCGCCCAACACCAAGTATCGACCTCAGTAAATGTCTTTACGCCTTATAGGAGTCAGCTATGTTTACATTACGTACTTACACTCTGACGTGCCACCGCATCCATCTCGTTAGGGTTACAACGTGTACCCTCGACCCACGAAAGCATCAAATACCTGTCACTTCCTGACCATCTCGAACATCATGGATATCAACATACCTACAGCGCTATTCAGCGTCTTTGCAGGCCTGCTTGTCGTCGTTCTGCTACAAAAACTCGCATCTAACTTGGACGATGTCCCGTCTTTGCAGGGACCGAAGTCTCAATCGTGGTTGTTTGGTAAGTTGCTATAAATCACACAAACCGAAACGTTTCATGTATCCATTGATTTGTAAATGGTGTTCTAGGGAACATGGTCGACCTGGTGCTGGGCCTTCCTGCTGGAAAAACCACGTTAACTTGGTTCGCAAAATACGGAGATGTCTTTAGGTTCTCGTCTTGCTTCGGAGTGCGTGCTTTTCTGTTAGTTCGTTTGGCCCCTTCTTTTTAACTTTGTCGCAAATGTAGGAAGAGCAATTGTTTTTCCGAGATCCAGTCGCTATCAAACATATTCTCTCCAATCCAAATGTCTTCGCCAAAAATCCAGATCATCAATTCCTCAATCTTGTTGCGTTTGGCCCTGGAAGTATTTTCTATGTTGAAGGCGACGCTCACCGCCGGATACGTGCAATAATGAACCCCATGTTCTCAGCCTCAAGTGTCCGTGCATTGATCCCAGTACTCGAAAAAATCGCGCAGAATGTGAGTTCGTTGTCAATCGCGAAAATCGTAAGGAAATCACTGAAATCGCTGTCTTTTCTCTGTATAGCTTTCTGAGGACTGGACACCACTCTCCGGTTCCGTGGTCGATGTTTGTCGCCCTATACATGCAACGACGTTACGGGCCATAACTGAAGGTTCATTCAGTTTCTCGTGTCTACACGTTTGACTAATTCTTTGAAGCTGTTATGGGATATGACACGGCGTCTGATGACGAATACACCTCAGCCTATGAAGACCTTGTGTACGAGGGCGTTTCGTTCTGTTTAACATTTTCCCTCATGCTGATGTGTCTCTCAAAGGTTGATTATGGCGCAACGTTCAAAGGCGGGTATCCTAACCACCGGTATTCTGTCGAATCTCCCTGGATTTGTCATGAGATGGCTCAAAGACCACCCCCCTGAGGCTATGCAAAAGGCGCTAAGCCACCGTATCATGGCGCGGTCAATCTCAAAGCGACTCCTGCAAAAACGACGGGAACTTTCAGGTACTGCTGGCGAGCCGGATGCGGACCTATTCAACATTTTAGGTGTGTTATTTCGTACATTTAGGTCTATACATCGCTAAAATGTCTTTTCGACGCTTCTCAGTAAATACCAACGATAAATCAGCTTCCAAGATTAGTGAAGACGATTTGCATGACCAGTTTGGCGCTATAACAGTGGCCGGAGAGGAAACAACTGTGAGAGCATTCGAATTCATTGACCATGTAGACATAATCAACTTCCTCACCGATTCTAGGCCAATACTTTACTCTGGCTCTTATACTCCTTGGCGCAATATCCAGAGTGGCAAGCAAAGATGCGAATGGAAATCATCGAAGCATCCAACAAGGATTCTGGGAAAAAATTCGACTACGACCGACTTCCTGTCTTGAACGCAGTCGTCAAAGTAAGACCGTCCTGTCAATGTCTAACTAGAATCATTCACTGAAAGATGACCTTTCTGCTGTTGTAGGAAACCATGCGATTCTACGCCACTGTTCCACACACTGGCCGCATTGCATGCGTGGATACGGTAGTTCCTCTATCTACCGCAATTGTAACTTCTTCGGGGAAATCTATCAAGGAAATCCGAGTCAAGAAGGGACGAATGGCAATCATTAGTATGACTGGGTACAACAGGTCTGTAATTCGTCTTTATATTTGATATTCAGCCCTGGGGCCTTGCTCTATGTTATATTCTAATTGCGTCGAGTAGACTACCTAGCCTGTGGGGTGACGATGCG
This sequence comes from Pholiota molesta, assembly GCA_014925825.1. Taxonomy (NCBI): domain Eukaryota; kingdom Fungi; phylum Basidiomycota; class Agaricomycetes; order Agaricales; family Strophariaceae; genus Pholiota; species Pholiota molesta. Next base: position 82,582 of record JACGCK010000130.1, read on the forward strand.
GACGAATTTAACCCCTCGCGATGGCTTGATGGTAGAGACCTTGCTACTGGAGGTTCCATTGGACCTTACGCTAACGTGTAAGCTGTTATCTCTTCCTGCGTAATGGTTTCTTGATTTTAAACGCCTGACAGGCTATCATTTTTGGGAGGGCCTCGTACATGTCTTGGGTGAGTCCCAGGAAGGATTGCAGAAATACAATCCATGGCTAATCATCTTTATCTATTCTTTATTTTAGGTGGCGATTTGCGTATGTATTATGGGTCCTGACTCTTAGTTCTGTCTAGCTGACATATCTGTCCTGATAGAATACTCGAGATTCAAGTGATTGCGTCTGAGCTTGTCAAGAAATTCTCTTTCTCGCTCGCAGAAAATGTTACCATCCAGCCCGCAACCGCGATCACTCTGGTCCCCATGGATGGCGAAGAGAAGATGCGCCTTCCCTTGCTAATCGAGCGTCTTCAATGAAATTCACCACTCTCATATACTTTTTTGCTTTTCACAAGTATGTATGTTCTATGTCAGATGATCATTCTTTCATTATAAAATCGTTCATGGCATGTGCGGGTAAACTAAAATACGCTCATCAACACAACGGAGACGGCATAATTTGATTTAGGATGCATTTTACATGGAAGGTGCAAAAAGAGCAAGGTACTTTTAGGCAGCCGCAGCCATAGCGCATGCGAGCGCAGATCGCGCGCATTGACGCACGTTGATGCGCCCTGATGGGCGTAGCGTCGGTCCTTTATATGGTAATTTCTCACGGCTGCCGTTGATGGCCGCTCTCACTTTGTGACAGATTCCGACCCTCTGAAGCCCTCTAACGACGGTTTTTCGCATTCGACATCCTCTTAGAGGGACGGTCACCGGCCTATCTTTTCCTCAACATTTGCTCAAAGAGCCGCCCAACATTCAAGACATCAACGCGACAGTGTTTTCAACCTCAATTGCCTCGAACTTGAAGAAAATGGTTCCCTGATTGAGGCTCAACACCAAGTATAATTAGTTCAAGTTACGTATCCTCCGATGCGTGCGTATCTACTACCTGTCTACTAATTAAGTAAGTACTGCTGCCCATCTCGTTAGCTCATTAGGGATATATGAGGTGCCTTCGACCCACGAAATGCATCCTGTCACTTCCTAACCAACTCGAACATCATGGACATTAACATTCCCCCAGCGCTATTCAGTGTCTTTGCGGGTTTGCTTGTCGTCGTTCTGCTACAAAAACTCGCATCCAACATGGACGATGTCTCGTCTTTGCAGGGACCGAAGTCTCAATCATGGGTGTTCGGTAAGTTTTTATAAATTTCACAAACCGAAAAAGCCCCATGTATCCATTGTAAATGGTGTTTTAGGAAACATGGTCGATCTCGTGCTGGGCCTTCCCGCTGGCAAGATTACATTGGCTTGGTTCGCAGAATATGGAGACGTTGTTAGGTTTTGGTCTTGCTTTGGAGTGCGTGCTATCCTTTCCGTTTATTCTGCCCCTTCTTGCTAATTTCCATGCCAAGTGTAGGAGGAGCAACTGTTTGTCCGAGATCCAGTCGCTATTAAACACATTCTCTCTGATCCAGAGGTCTTCGCTAAGAGTCCAGAACATCAATTCATCAATCTTGTTGCCTTTGGCCCTGGAAGTATTTTCTACGTTGAAGGCGACGCTCACCGCCGGATACGTGCAGTGACAAATCCCATGTTCTCAGCCTCGAGCGTCCGTACATTGATCCCAATTCTCGAAAAAAATGCGCAGAATGTGAGTACGTAGTCAGCCGCGAAAATCGTAAGCAAATTACTGATCTCACTACTATCAATGCTCTGTATAGCTTTCCGAGGACTGGACACCACTCTCCGGTTCTGTGATTGACGTTTGTCGCCCTATACATGCAACGACGCTACGGGCCATAACTGAAGGTCCATTGATTGCCTCGTGTGTTGCACCTTTAACTAATTAGAGCATTCTTCAAAGCTGTTATGGGATATGACACGGCATCTGATGATGAATACACCTCAGCCTATGAAGATCTTGTGTACGAGCTCACTTCACTCTGTTTAACATCTCTTCTCATGCTGATGTGTCTCTCAACTCAAAGGTTAACTATGGCGCAACGTTCGAAGACGGGTATCCTATTTGCCGGTATTCTGTCGAAACTCCCTGGATTTGTCATTAGATGGCTCAAAGATCATCCCCCTGAGGCTATGCAAAAGGCACTGAGCCATCGTGTAATAACGCGAGCGATCTCGAAGCGACTCCTGCAAAAACGACGGGAACTTTCACAATCTTCTGGCGAGCCGGATGCGGATTTATTCAATATTTTAAGTGTGTTATTTGTATATGTGGGTTAATGTGCCATTCATTTATCTACTCTACTCGTTTCAGTCAATACCAACGATAAATCACCTTACAAGATGAACGAAGATGATTTACATGACCAATTTGGTGCTATAACGGTTGCAGGAGAGGATACAACGGTATGCCCAACTTCTTTGATCAAGCAGACATTAATCAATTTTCGCTAGGCCAACACTTTACTTTGGCTCCTGTACTCATTAGCGCAATATCCAGACTGGCAGGCAAAGATCCGTATAGAAATAATGGAAGCGTCGAACAAGGATTCGGGGAAAAACCTGGATTACGATCGACTTCCTGTATTGAACGCAGTCGTCAAAGTAAGGCCATTCAGTCAATTTCTTATATATTTAGTCGTTGAAAGATGATCTATCTGCTGTTGTAGGAAACCATGCGATTCTATACCACTGTTCCATTCACCGGCCGCATTGCGTGCATGGATACGGTAGTTCCTCTGTCTACCCCAGTCGTAACTTCTTCAGGGAAAACTATCACGGAAATTCGAGTCAAGAAGGGGCGAATGTCAGTCATCAGCATAACAGGATATAACAGGTGCGTCATTCATTTCAATATTGATATTCAGCCCTGGGGCCTTGCGCTATGTTATATTCTAAGTGTTTCGAATAGATTACCTAGCCTGTGGGGTGACGATGCGGATGAATTTAAGCCGTCGCGATGGCTTGATGGCAGAGACTTGGCGACTGAAGGTTCCATTGGACCTTACGCTAATTTGTAAGTTGTTATCTCTTCCGGCTTGATGTTTTATCGGTTTTGAACGCCTGACACACAGGCTATCATTTTTGGGAGGACCTCGTGCATGTCTTGGGTGAGTCCGAGCAAGATCGCTGAGCAGAACCTATGACTTACTATGTTTATTTCTGCTCTGATTTAGTTGGCGATATGCGTAAGTATAAGCTGTGTCTTGACTCTTTGTTCTGTCTGGCTGACGCATCTGGCCTGATAGCATACTCGAGACTCAAGTGATTGCATCGGAGCTCGTCAAAAAGTTCTCATTCTCGCTCGCAGAAAATGTCACAATCCAGCCAGCGGCCGCGATCAGTCTGGTCCCCATGGATGGCGAGGGAAAGATGCGCCTCCCCTTGCGAATCGAACGTCTTCAATGAATTCACCACTCTCGTATACTCTTTTGCTTTCTACAAGTAAGTTCTATGTCAGATAATGAACTTTCGTTATAAAACCGTTGATAACAAGTACGATTTAACTAGAATACGCTCCTAAAAATACAGCTACAAAGTTCCCATGGTCAGGTCTGGTATCGATACGAAAAAGAGTTTTTAAAAAAACAATACTGGTGCATGGAACCTCCTAGCTAGTCGAGTTGAAGACTGGGAATTCCCCAATGCGTAATTTGGTGGCCTGAATTGTAAAGTTTTATATAACGCGATAACGCAGTCAGCACTGTCGTTTTTTAATTCCTAATATGAAGATAGAACTTACGCCATAAGGACTCAGTTGGATGGTCGTGGCGGGTCCAGTACAATTTGGGTTCGTAGGAGGAGATGCTGCAAACGTGTCCCCAGCTAAAGCCCAAACGATTGGGCAAGCCGTAACGCTGATAGACACGGGCGGCTGTCCCGAATCGAAAATCGGGGAGGGAAGCACGGGAGGAGCGACGCCGGCATTGAACTGGAGAGTAGAGGGATCAATGGCATACTCCCACGGAACGGTAGCATCGAATTCAAGATCTACTGCTAGCGGCTGTTGACTATTCGTAGCGAGGACCGTCTGATTGCGAGCAACTGTCGATAGAATCATAAAGTTAGGCATTTTTGGCAAACACAAGAGGAACACGGACTGTCAAATGCGTAATGTAGCGGACCCCGATGGACGGCGATGGACCCATGAGGTCTGCTTTCTTCATACCACAAATGCATTAATTTTTCGTTTTTTCTCTCATAAGTGTTAAAAGCCTCACCAACTGTAATCGGAGACGGCAAATTAAGAATAAATTTTGTCGTCCCTGCGCCCAACAAGATGGCTTGTAGGCCGTTCACAGGGCTAACAGCGAGAGCCGGTGCATCATTGATAGATATGGTACCACCAACCACCCAGCTGGGAATTCGCACGTAGTAAGTGAATGCCTTGCTAGCCGTTATCGTAGTGGTAAGAACATCGCTGAATGGATATTGGGTATCAACAACTGCCGTGACTTGATTGCCTATAAAATTTTTGGGAAAATGAAATGATGAGCGAATTGGAGAATTTGGAAAGCTAGCTTACCGGATGCCAGAGTGACAGTGGTTTCAAATGGCCCTAGGTATAGGTGAACCAGTGAAGCCTGGTCTGGTGTGACTAAGAACGCGTTGGTGACGAATTTTGGCCAGCCTTGTGGGTGATTCACGGTACAGCACCTGTTTACATGGTTATGATAAGAGAGGAGATTAGGTACGAAAGAAGAAAGATACAGACGGATAGTTTGGCTCAAGGCCGAACACGTTGGAATAAGACCTATTGGTTTTTTTTGAGTCTACGGACGCGAAGTGGCATCATTGTCATGCTTACCCGTCACGCGGGAAAGGGTCCCTAATCACTAATTTAGTAAAATTGCCTTATTGGGATGCGCTACTTAAGTACTCACGGATTCATATTCTTCGCAGCGACTTGATTTTGCTGCTGCAGATATTGCCTTGACCACATGTCTGACGCGAGAAACCTTTCCATAAGAACCCATCCAAGCGGGAATAGTCTGTAATTTACCTCCGGTCAACGTCGCTGGGAGAGCGTTGTATGCAATTCTCTCGACCTGGATGTACATTGATTTCAAATTGGAACTGGGGCGGATGAGATGAACTCACTCGGTCTGCGAATTTCGGATCACCAATGACTTGATACAAATAGGAGCCACTAAACATTGTTTCCTAATGGCAACCTCATAAACAAAATCATCAGAGACGATAAGATGAAAGACCATACCACTACTAGACAAAGCTCTGTTCTGCAGACAATCGGACGTTAGATTCAAGCAAATGCATGCTACGAGCATCTCACCCTCTAGCCGCCTCTAAACCAGCTAAATATTCATCCGCTGCAAAAATGCCAGATGGTCGTCCGTGATATTGAAAGAGTAAGTCCCAGCCCTGGCTTGCGACCGCGAGATCTGTCAAATCGGAAATATTCAAGTTTGCAGGTTGAAACAACTATACTCCATTACTTACCGGATTCATTGTGTGAAAATCGATAGGCCGAAGGTAGAGCCTTTAAAGCTTCTGCCACGTTTACGCCATGCCACTATAGCGTAATCAGTATTTAGCATAAGTTCGGATATTTGTGGAACTGACCGCCAGCGGAAGATTGAGCGGATTCTTTAGCAAGTATAATTGAGACAAATGACAATGTTCGCGCTCAACGCCATACATACCGGAAGGTTCTCGACTATATGATACGAGGAAAGAGATGAGAACGCTAATTCATCGCCAAGTTTGAAAAGTCCTCACCTGGGCCCGTCGGGAAATACTTCACGATTCCTTAGTCAGATCATCAAGTTATCTTAGTTGGAATTAGATTGCATACTGTTGCATTGAAAACCAACTCCCAGGGAGTGCCGGTGTATCTCAATTGCTTCATGGTATCGATCAGCAAGTCTTCGTTTCCTTCCGGGTAGTAATCATATAACCTATGTTTCGCATAACATCGTTAGTGAATTTCGATAGATGAATTGCCAAATTTACCACTGCAAAGTGATCACAAAATCTTCCCATCGCGTTTCTGTCCACTCTTCGAGACCCTGTCCGGCATGAATCATGCTGTTGGCCAGGGCGACGAATTTATGAAGCGCAGTGACTACCGATGTAGTCAACGTTGGGTCATTCTCCACCATCTGGATAGCGCCGAGCATGAATGGATATCTAGCCATTCAGTCAGTACGCTGGCGGAAGACTATCTGATTTTCAAACTACTACTTACCTTCCCCACAAATATCGCGGTTTGGTGGTATTGACTTCAGGCCCAAGCCATCCCGTCGAATCTTGATTGGATAGAACGTAGGACAAAAATGCAGAAGTTCGTGCATTGATTGCGGAACTGTTGACGAGGACTCCGTTGGCAACTATCGCGTTCTGCCCGTATGTAAACAGAGTCTCGGTGCTGTTCGAAAGGAAGACCACGTACAAACCAGTAACTTCCAGCTTCGGAAATGCTGTGAGATGGCAGATGATATTTGGTCAGATAAAAATAGGGCCCACCTTCTTCAAGGTTGGAATATAAAGAATCCCCTCCCATCCAATCTGTTTGGGAAACGCTAAGAATGTCATTAGATACTATCATCAAGTTTAAGCAATCAACCTTACTAGTCATAAAACTCGTGTTGATGTCCTGCAAGGCCGTTCGCTTGGACATTCAACTTCAAGCAAATGTTTTAATCTACACACAACTTACGATCACCTAACAAAACGACTAGGACTCACTTGATCCATCAGCCATCCTGACGGTTTGACTTGTCCAAGAGGCAACGAGAGGTACTTCTTAGGCGCGACTAGAACATAGTTAATCAGCCTTGTGGGGTCTGGACTCTCGTGTGAGTAGAGCTTACGCCCGGTTTGCGCCCTCGCTCCAAAGAATACCGTACCCACACTAAGTAGGGCAAAAAAACCCCTCATCTTGGAGCAGCTGCAAAATCAGAAGAGGTCAAGATCAAACGGAGAAGCGCAAGATCATGAATTTATACTGGGAAATCGGACCGACAGAAGTTCGGAGCGCTCCCTTGTGATGATCGACAGTAAAGTATAAATATCTTCACGATGTCATGGATATGTGGAATAGCTTAATGTGTAAGGATAAGAAGTAAGAGGGACAACTTGCAACGTATGGCGGAATGAACATGTGATGATAAGGTGATGCTCCCCAGTTAATTCTACAACAAACATGAATGAAACTGCGAACGCCGTTGGTCCTCTAGGCATTGAAGAACAAAATTAAAGAAGTACTAGTAAACCAAATCGCAGCCAAGCAATAAATGTACTGACATCCATATAACTTTACTGCACTCGAATACTTGCTGTCGAATGTGCATATCCAACATCAGCGAACATGCATATGATAATAACGATAATACTACATGCGGGTGATTATATTTTAGAAGCAAAGTTATTTCTCCGATTCATAAGTTGAAGGACAAGCGCATCAAATTTTATACTCCCCGTGTCGACCTTTTATTTGATCTATCCATGTCATGCGCAAGAATTCGAAGCTCTTCGCTTGGATTTGAGGCATGTCCATCGCCGCATTGGAAAGACGACGTTCAAGTTGTGGTAAGTATACTTGATTGGCTATTTTAAAACACGACGGGTACAATAACATCTGAGTGGTACATATTGAGCCTTGACTGCATGAGCAACAACCATGACACATATCTCTCTATTTTTTTAATGGAGAGATTTATTCGAAATGCATCCATGCTCTAAAATCGAGTTAGCCTGTATGAAAATATGGTCCGTAGTTCATTAACGAGCTAGATATCTCGTAATTTCTGTTCTCCACACAATCGCATCGAAGTTCGGTATCCAGCACCAAATCACAGCCCGATAAGCTTACTGCAACGCTCTTCATCATGTCGGCATTAGGATGAGGTGCGCCGCAGTGATATGGCGACTCCAAGCGGAGGTATCGTAGCTCCCAGCGTGGATAGGTGCGTGCACGCATCGCCTCTGAAAACTTTCCCTGGAAAAGACTCAAATTAGTACTATTTCAAGTAATGTATAAGAGAAATAAATCGACATTAGCCGTCTTTAAACAATCAGTCCATCCGCGTATGCTTTCATCGCTATCCGACTTCCTGTAGCGTGTGCACTCGATTGTGAGGGCGCGCAAGCCGGGAAGCGCATGCGCGAGGCGGTCAAAGAGCTGCGGGTACACCACGTGGGTCGAGAGAGCGAGTGTTTCGAGAAGAGAGCCGCCCTCTTGCGCCCCGAGCATGTCGAAGAGAGCCATGACGCGCTCTGCGGTGAGTTTCGCATCTGTGATGACCAGTTGGGTGAGGCCCGGCGTCACACGGGTGAGGTTGGGGAGGAAGCCGAAATCGGTGCGCTGCGTCTGATCAATCGGGGTGCTAACGCCCCTCATTTCGCGCAGGCCAACATCCAAAGTCCGGAGTTTGGGCAGGACGAGCTGCGTGAGGGAGTATAACCGCGCTGTCGTGTGCTCCGCGGGGGGATGGTGCAGCCAGTCGACGTAAGAGTCATCTGAGCTGCTGCCTGTGGCGCTCCGCGCACGGGGCTTAATCACGAGCGTGGTCAGCGTCTGCGCGTGCTGGTGGACGAAGCGCGTGAAAGCCTCCGCATTAGGAAACGTGTCCGCGTTGAACACCGAGCGAAACTCGAAGGAGGTGAGCAGGGGCAACTTTGGGAACGCGTCGAAAAGCGCGTTGATGTCGGAGCTAACCAGAGAAGAGAACGCGAACGAGGTGAGGCTGTCGCTGAACGCCTTCAAGAAGTGCACTAGCGCATCGCTTGCTGCTTGCCAGTCTGGTTTTGATTGGGCAAAGCGACTGATCGAGATGTTGATATCCAGCGAAGATAGATTGGGAAGTGACGCCGCACGCTTTGTTAGTGGATTTAAGAGTAGTGGCAATTTCGATACTGTGGTATCGAGCATTAGGCTATGGAGACAAAGACCCACGCTGTCTGAAGCCCAGAGAGATTCGAGAAAAAGGGAGAATGAGAGGGTTAGGCTATGGTCATGTATAATAAGACTGATCTCGTGCAGGTTGCGACATGACTTCACGGCATGGCTGGCTGCTTCGAGGATTCTGGCGCTGGGGTCTGATATCGCTGCTTCGCGCGCGCGCGAGGTTGATGTAGCGCGTTTGATCCCATTTTTAATGCGTAAGAGCATCATAGATACGTTGTGCTCTAGAGGACGCGATCCGTAGTCAGAAGAGCAATCCTCATCCATTGCTGGCAGGAAGGAGGGACGGATAAAGAGATGGCGAACGCGCGTCGAGATGTTCGAATGCCTTTAAATTCAAGAAGGCATTGATTAACATATTGGCGCCAAGCCTACTACGACTAGTAGGGAGTTGTGTCAGTACACACCTAAGTTGCGCGAAGGTCCTCTTCGCATCCTCGTCATCCGCGATAAGCTGGACCTCGGAGTACAAATCGTCGAGCGCAAGCTCAAAGAGCACGCGGTTGACCCCCATCATCTTGCATAGTGTGGAGCGTGGAAGATAGCGCAGGATCTCGAGCCAGAGCTCGATGGGCAAGTCTGGAGTGGACATAGTGAGTTTCGAGACTATACCACGAACTTTGTGTTGAAAGCTGGGTGAAAAGAGATGCGGGTGTTGGGCGGCGGGGGAGATCAACATATGTACAGCCTTTGACAGAACTGTCAGTGGTGACTGTCATGCTTGGTGATGGCAAGGTCCAGCTAGTTAGCACCACATCTGAAAAAAGCATAGGTTCGCCTACGTTTGCGACCATTGTATGGGATCTTAGCAGAATTTATAGGGTTTCTTCACCTAGTTACAGTGTGGAGGGCGCTTTCTTGGCGATGCAGTTTGTGAACGATTTCATCCAAATTTGAAGAGAAGAAACGCAAAATATGAAACGCCGGAAAATCAAGATGTTAAATGTTGGGAATTTGAGTGCGAGGGAGTCTATTGCAAAGTCATTGCAGTCGCTCAAAAAGTATTGAATTCTGAAGATACCTACCTGCCTTGAATCAGTTCCAGAGACACTTATCAAACACTGCAGGTAAGCTGCAAAATTGAAAATGCGAATAGATTCACCCTGATAACTAACAGCTATATAATTTCGGTCATACAAACAAATCCATCGAGCCAAGAGCAAAAACAACTAAATCTATATAGAACAAACGAAGTAACAGAAGCGAGAAGCCAAAGCGCAACACAGAGAAAGAGGAAAAAAAAAAAAAACTGGCGAATTTGCAAGCTATGCAGATATGAGATGAGTGTTAGTAGGCAATAGCGGATACAAAGAGATACAGAGCCGTGGGGCTGACAAGTCCGTTAGAGGTTTTGGTTGTTGAGATATGGATGTCCGAAGGTATGATGGAAAGTGGAAATAAGGATAAGCAATGCGAGGACCTTGATGAGATTATGCGCAGTGTAGATAGATGCTGGATGACGACAGGTTGCAGATGGACGCTGGGCGACATGGATTAAAGTCGTGAGGATCGTGAACAGAGTGGGTGTCTCGGCATTTACGCGACCAAGATAGTTACTTTTGACGGGCGCGTACTCGCTCAGTTATCTGGAAGCTCGAAGTACGTCCGGAACATAGACTCGGTATGCAGCCCAGTGTCCCTGACGACCCGGTGGACGTGTAAGAAGAGCATTGGATAACGGCGCGTGAAGTAGCCAAGGAAGCCCTCCGGCATGGGCCCCAGATGACGCTTGACATTATCGGGGAGATCCTGGTAATGATGTTTCTATTCGCCACAAAAAACGACGACTCAATACCAAATCCGAATGATCAAAGGCAAGAATAAAAACGCACCTTATTCCTCAGAGCCCGCATCAGATCCTGCACGCTCTTCCCATCGTACTTCCGGTACTTGCCCAGGTTATCCAAGAAGATCTTGTCCAAACGCGTCGCCCAGTCGTTGCCAACAACATCATGCGCACCCTGTTCCAGAACTAGTAGATTGGGATCCTTTGGCTCGCGGGGCATGATCTCGAAGCGATCCGATGCATCCTGGAGGAAGTTAAGCCGCCGTCCAGCGTCCCAGAAGAATGGATGTAGGAGGATCGTCGTCGTGTCGGGTCTAGCAATACAAAACGTACTCAGTAAAGAACAGGAAGGAAGAAGAGAGGTCGCACCTAGCTCTCGCCTCAAAGCTCAACATCCCCGAAATCAGATCCGTGGCCTCCGTGCCCTCCTCGCCAAACCTCTCCAACGCGCTCAGGTCCTTCACGTCCCGCATAATATTCACCTCGCGCTCGAACCTGTCCCCATACGGATGGCCCCCGCTCGTCAGCGTATAATAGAACAGACACCCCAGCGCGAAGATATCCACGCTCTTCGTCAGCCGCGCCGGCACGCCCGTCGCCAGTCCGCCGCCGGACCCCCCACTAACCGTCGCGACGGACCCGCGCGACGACAGGCTCTCGTCGCCCTCCGCCACCTCATCGAGCTTGATGTCCCCGCGCAGGATCTCCGGCGCGCGCCAGCCGACCGTGCCCGCGCCGAGCGCCCCATGCGCCGTCGGCATGAAGCTCGTCTGGTCGACGTCGAGCCGCTTGCAGAGCCCGAAGTCCGAGATGAGCATGCGGTAGCTCTTCCCGCCGCGTCCGGCCGGGACGCCGGGCGACACACCGACGAGGATGTTCTGCGGCTTGATGTCGCGGTGCACGAGCTTGAGCGCGTGCAGGTGGCGCAGCCCGCTCGCGATCTGGCGGAGCGCCCGCTTGGGGTCGAAGTTCAGGGCGATATCGCGGTAGGCATCGCGGTCGGGCGCCTCGATGATGTCTGCGAGGGATGCGGGACAGAGCTCGAGTGCGATGTAGAGGAAGTTTGCATGTGCCTCTTGGTAGTAGTATCGAATGACGTTGGGGTGGTCGTCGGATTCTTGGAGGATGGAGACTTCGCGCGAAGCAAGGGTTACGAAGTCTTGTAGCAGACGTTTAACGGCAACGGCACGACCTTGAAGGGAGCCTTGGAAGACGACGGTGCCGTGCGAGCCAAAACCTACGACAAGAAGTTTGTATAAACACAACACTTGTCGATTCACTTGCAAACAGACAACACGCACCGAGAATAGTATCTGACACGATCAGCGAAGGCTGCTGCACAACAGGCTTCGGCGACGAGGTCGTAAGCACAATCGCTGACGGCCTCTTCTCTTCCTCCTTCTCCTTATCTTTGTCCTTGTCCTTATCCTCCTCCTTCTCTCCCTCAAAACTAACCCCCGCCCCCGCTTTCTTCTTCTTCCCCCTCTTCCCCCTCCGACTCTTCCGCTTCCCAGGCGTCGCAGGCACCCCGCCCTCACCCTCACCCTCGCTCTCCTCGCCCTCGTCTCCAGCCGAGCCTCCCCCACTAATATTAGCCCCGTTCTGCACTTCGCCTCCATTCGCTCGAGGTGTGTCGAGCAGCACACCGCCGTGCAGGACACCGTTTGGTGGCATCTCCGGGTCGACGGCGATAGGCGCCGGGCGGGTTTTCGCAGCCGCGGGTATCGGGGTCGGCGGTACTGGAATATCGCCATCAAGTGCATTGGGTGATGTTGCTGGGGTTTCTTTGCGATTCTCCGGGACGATGTCTGCAAGTGCGGTGTCGGATCGTTGAGCAACAACCGGGCCCGTTTCCGCCTCTTCGCCTCCAGCATCGAAGCGGACCTTGCCCACAGGCGTCTCCAAACCCTCCTCCTTCCGCTCCACCTTCTCCTTCCTATCCACATCCGCCTCCCGTACAGGAGCAGCTTTCCTGCCGCTCTTCCCTCTCCCCACGCGGCTCCGCACCCACACCCCCACCGCCAGCACCGCGAGGACCACGAGCCCGAGCCACACCTCCGCGCCCGCCCAGCCGCGCGCCAGCGCCCCGCCCGTCCCGTCGCCAATCCGCTTCGCGTGCCACACAGGCGCCGGCGGCCCCCCGCGCCCGCTCGTGTTCTCGCCCCCCTGGCGGACACCGTCTTCGCCCCCGCCCGCCCCCGTCCACGGGCCCGCGCGCCCGGCGGCGGCGGTGTCCATGGGCTGCTGCGCGCCGACGCCCGCGCTCGCCTTCGGCGCGTCGATGAGGTGCTTCAGGCGCCCGACGGCCTGCACCGCCGTGTCCGCCTTCGCGAGTGGGCGCACGCCCACCAGACACCTTGCCGCGTACGGGTTCCGCGCGCACGCCTCCGCGTCCCCCTCCTCCCCTCCCTCCCCCTCCGCACCACCATGCACCCCCCTCTCCACTTGCGGGGCGGCGTCGTCGTGCACCCGCACCGGCGCATCGAGCGTCTTCTTCCCCACCCCCTTCGCCCGCCCGATCCCGTGCCGCTCGCCGCTGCCAAACACCACGAGCGGGAAGCGCCCCGGGCTCAGCGCGTACAGGCTCCCCGTCTCCTCCACGACGCCGACGTACGCCGCGCCCGGATGCGGCGGCGCCGCAGCACCCGGGACCAGCTCCCCGAGCGCGGGCTGCGGCTGCAGCAGCACGAACGGCGCGCCACGCGGGTGCGCGAAGGGGTGCGCGGCGGTCGGGCGCGGGCGCAGGACGTCGAAGATCGCGACGCTAGACGAGGGAGGACGTTGGTTGGTATCGGCAAGACGCCAGAAGGAGATATGGACGACTTACATCGTGTTCGGGAAAGGGCGGCCCCAGAGGGGCCCGACGCCGTCCTCAGGCTCTGGAGGCTGGGCGGGGTTGGAATAGTTGCGTGTGCGGAAGGCGATGACCTCGCCGTTTGGGAGGGGTTGCAGATAGGTATTGTCGTGTGTGCGGCGGTAGATAGCTTGTAGGTGGGCGTCCTTGTTGTTCGGGCCGTAGGTGGAGAACGAAAGCTCTTGTACGACGGGCGTTGGTTTGCCAGGCTGTGGTTTCTTGTGGATGGATATGTGGTAGTCTGCGGGGGGTGATGATATGAAGATGGAATGAAGAAGAGCGCCAGAAATTTAGTAAGCACCAGAAAGAAAGAAAGGAGGCAAGAGAGCGAAGGGTAATGGGAGCAAATGAGTTGAGAAGGCCAGGGTATTGCAGTAAAAGCCAAGCAATGGGTTTGGAAGCAGCAGGAGAAGGGGCGATGATATGAAGATGGAATGAAGAAGAGCGCCAGAAATTTAGTAAGCACCAGAAAGAAAGAAAGGAGGCAAGAGAGCGAAGGGTAATTTGGAGCAAATGAGTTGAGAAGGCCAGTGCATTGCAGTCAAAAACGAAGAAATGGGTTTGGAAGCAGCAGGAAGAGGGGCGATGATACGAAGATGGAATGAAGAAGCGCAAGAAGTTTAGCAAGCACCAGAAAAAAGAAGAGGAGGCAAAAGAGAGTGAAGGGTAATGGAAGCAGATGATTTAAAGAGGCCAGCGCATTGCAGTCAAAAACGAAGAAATGGGTTTGGAAGCAGCAGGAGAAGGGGCGATGATATGAAGATGGAATGAAGAAGCGCAAGAAATTCAGCAAGCACCAGAAAAAAGAAAAGGAGGCAAGAGAGAGTGAAGGGTAATGGGAGCAAATGAGTTAAAAAGGCCAGCGCATTGCAGTCAAAAACGAAGAAATGGGTTTGGAAGCAGCAGGAAGAGGGGCGATGATACGAAGATGGAATGAAGAAGCGCAAGAAGTTTAGCAAGCACCAGAAAAAAGAAAAGGAGGCAAGAGAGAGTGAAGGGTAATGGGAGCAAATGAGTTAAAAAGGCCAGCGCATTGCAGTAAAAACGAAGAAATGGGTTTGGAAGCAGCAGGAGAAAAACGATGAGTCGGTGAGAAAGTCGGCGAATTCCATGGAACGTACCTGTGCGGCCAATGTAAACCTCGGTAGGAGCGGATATGGGCGGCTTAATGCCCTCAAGCTCATCCAAGTCAATTGGCAGGTCCTCATACTCCTCGGGGACGAACGGACACTCAGCATTGAGTGTTGCCTTTATTCTGCCTGTCTCCAGCTCAATTACTAACAGCGACGTTTCCTTGCGCCCTACGAAAACCTTCGTATCGTGCTCGCCCACAGACGTAAACGGCGAGATGTCGACGAGCTCGGCCATGGAGAACGGAAATCGTTGCAGCGGCTCCGAGGGCGAGGTCAGCATGTAGATGTCGCCCGACTGGGGCTCGATGATGTACGTCTCGGTCCCTCCTCCGGCGCTCGGGTCCGTATCAGGGTCATCGATGAGGTCAGGATCGCGCTCGGGGTGGGTGGTGCGCACGAGCGGGGCGAGAGACGACGGCGCGGAGACGCTGGTAGTGGTGGCGAACGAGGACATGGACCAGAGGGTCTGCCCGCTCGTGCGGTTGAGGGCGTGGAACTTGCCGTCGATGGAGGCGACTAGGATGGTGTCGAGCAGCTCGTAGTCGTTGGCGAGGTTCGGAATGGATGTGTCGAGCGACGGCGGCGATGAAGGTGGGAAGTTGAGATTGGGGGCGACATAGGCGTATTGAGAGCTGTCCGCGCCGGCGAGGGGTGGGCGCTGGACGAGGGCCTGCTCGTCAACGTTGGATGCAACGACATAGATGGAGAAGACAGCGAGCAAGGCGGTGAGATGGAGGGACGGAGCCATCGACGGGCATCGGCGCTCGCAACTCGAGGAGGTTGGGAGCAAATCACAACATACACTTGTCGTGGCACACCCAATAATGTGGCTGTGCTCCCCGCCGAATCGGCACCGCAGCTCGACGATCTCGAGCGTTCGGTCTAGATCTCTGCTTATTTCTGCCTTATGCAATGGCGACTTATTTCATGTTCCATAAGTACAGATTGCAAGGGCACGTAGGCTAGTAAGCTGATTTCAAAAGCCATCATGACTGGTACACGTATTTAGGCTCGATGCTTCCACTAATAACATGCTGCATGACAGCCGTGAGGTATACTTGGTTCGATATTTGTCCTATCAATAGGAAGATAAGGGCTAGCTTAAATTGTCCATAGATTAGGTGGCTAACTACCGTCAGGACGTCGAGAGCTACACATTTGCTCCACGTCACCTCACATTTATAGATCGTTGAATATGGAGAGGTTTCGAACGTTCTCAGCTAGGGCAAGTATCCTAGCAGTAGAGAAGACGCTTCAGCGTTGTAGTAGTAATATCAGATGCTCAATAGTAGCTTCTGGACATCAGGAGCATGTCGGAAGTATGGATGCTTCGCCACGGGCGCCTAACAGTGGCTTCAGCGCTTAAAGTTAAAACATCGCCAAAAAAGCGCCCTCTACACTAGGTGAAGGAATCCTATACGTTCTGCTAAGATCCCATACAATGGTTACAAACGTAGGGTAATAAAGGCTTTTATCACAATGTCATAATATGCTCGGAACACTTCTGACGTTTGCAAGGCAGTTCTATAATAGAATCCATTAGAATGCAAGTGATCATTACAAGGGTTTGTCGAGCTGGAATCCCACGCGAGGAATTACAAGTCTTTGGAAAGCTTGCGAAAACCGTACTAATGAATTCCATTGTATTCTCGGGGTATAGTGCAACATAAATAACGTTATAACGCACGGGACATACCACCCAAGCTCACCCTGTACATTTCCCCAAGACTCGCCCGGTACATCTCACACAACAGCGCCAGGAACATAGTCACGTGAAGCTCACGGCGCCTGCGATAATCCAGTCCAAGGTTAGGTTGATAAGGAGTTATTAGACATCACATAGGGACATTCTGAGCGGCGCCGGCTTCCAATTGAATATACAGTCTAGGTACATACTATATGTCAAGTATATTAGTAAATTATGTTACAGTCAGTTATTCTCCCATATGGCGAGCTTCCGGAGCCCATGCTATCCGATTCAGATGCTATCTATGCAAAATCCACTGAAACACAGCCGCGTGAAGAATCCAGTGGAAATCCACTGTAATGGTGCCGCGCGAGCAATGCAGTGTATATTCACTGGATCTATGCCGCGAGAGTGATCCAGTGAATGTCCACTGGAATGACGCCCGCGTGCGTGAGACAATGCGGCGCGTGCAGTGGCATGCACTGGCGCGAAGAATCCAGTGGAAATCCACTGGAATGGTGCCCCGTGAGCAATCCAGTGTATATTCACTGGATCTGTGCCGCGCGAGCGATCCAGTGGATATTCACTGGATCGGTGCCGTACGAGCGATCCAGTGGATATTCACTGGATCGGTGCCGTGCGAGCGATCCTGTGGATATCCACTGGAATGGCGCCCGCGTGCGTGGGGAAACGCGGCGTGTGCGCTGGCGTCCGACAATACGGCGCATCCGCTCGCATGACATATGCATAAAATAATTGGCATAGTACCGCGCGAGCGGTCCAGGAAGATATATGTCCACAGGCTAGGTTGCGCGGCGTCGATCCGGTGAACATTCACTGGATTGCTCGCGCAGCACCAATCCAGTGAACATTCACTGGATTGCTCACGCGGCACCGATCCAGTGAATATCCACTGGATCGCTTGTGCTGAGTCATTCCAGTGAGTATTCACTGGATTGCTTGCGCGGCACTGATCTAATGAATATCCACTAGATCGCTTGCGCACCTGCATTCCACTTATTGGGTTCCTATGTCACGCAAGCAACACGCAAGCGCACGCGCCGCATTCTCGCACACGCGTACGTGCTGCACGACCCCACGCGAGGGCACGCACCGCATTGTCCCACGCCAGCGCGAGTGCCATTGCAGTGAATATCCGCTGGGTTGCAGCGTGTACACGGACGTAGGGCAATATGGCGCGTACGCGCGCGTGTGACAGTGCAGTGCGTGCGCTGGCGGGGACTATGCAGCGTGTGCGCTCATGTGCCATGTGAATTATCAAATAACTTGCACGGCGCCGCGTGAGCGATCCAGTGAAATTTCACTGGATGTGTGCCGCGCGGGCAATCCAGTGAATTTACACTGGATGTGCGCCGTGCGAGCAATCCAGTGAATTTACACTGGATGTGCGCCGCGCGAGCAATCCAGTGAAATTTCACCGGATGTGTGCCGCGCGGGCGATCCAGTGAATTTACACTGGATGTGCGCCGCGCGAGCAATCCAGTGAATTTACACTGGATGTGCGCTGCACGAGCAATCCAGTGCATTTACACTGGATATGCGCGGGACACTGAATCCAGTGAAATAACACTGGATTTTCCGCCGGCGCTGTTATTTCCACTCGGCATCAACATGATATCCCACCGCGGGATATTGCCCAAATAGGGTGCACCGCGGGCGCTCCCCGACTGATGCGCGCATGCGCATCCGTCCTCCTGCCTGTTGGCACAGAGAATGGGCTCCAGCTCAGCCCAATTACCTTCGTTCCTTTCGCATTTTTGCACATAGATAGGCATATTATATAGGAGTATTAATGTATAGATATTTAACGAATACATATCAGGTTATCTATCAAAACAGGTGTTTTTTATGGCAGGGGAGGGGGAGTAGAGGAAGGTATTTGCCTTAAACACATGGGGACTCTTATATAAAGGTACATATAGTATCTATGCTATCATAAGTGATAATCTACTGAGCTATAGCTCTCCAGGAATTGATAGAAGTGACCCATGGGGAGATCTAGAGGGAGGGTGTCATAGGGTATGAAAGTGACATGTTCCAATGCTCTTATTATCAATTCAATTACTTTACATGGTGTATTATACCTATGTAGCTTAATATATGCAGCCAGAAGTGCCATAGATACAGTTAATCCACTCCTATTGACTTATCTACCTATGGATACATTGGCCTATATCTCAGCACCAGACAGAGATATCTTTCTAATGTCTTTGGATTAATGCTCTCCCTGGCTCTGCCTATCTATTAATATCGCTAAAATATACCTAAAATGGTTGGAACATATAGACAAAGGCCCCCAATGAGGCCTAATATCCTGATATATATACATAGCCATATATAGCATGTATAGATTTATTTCTGAGGATATAACAATGTAGAAAAATACTATATAGCACCTACATTAATTCAACCGAGCAATACTAGTTTTTCTCTGCTTGAAAAGGGTCATGAGGAGGTGAAACATGCCAAGGATGTCTAAAATGTGTATTCAGCCTATAGAACTACCAATAAGTGCTCCACAATTCTGTAACGCTAAGACGTGATAGCCCTAATAAATACCTACAAAACGAGCTACTTTAGAGGACGATCGAATGTGTTAGTGGAAACATAGAAGCTATTAAGTTGTGCGTTTGCGACCAGAGTTTGCGACCCATTTAGTATGCGACCGTATGTGACCACAAAAAACGTAAAATGTCTGTAAATTTACAACTATATATTCTAAAATTCTGAAATTTCTGCGCTGGGTAGCTCTAATAGATATCTCCAAAACGAGATATGCCGGAAGGTAATCGGAGCAGCGAATAGAAATATATGCTGGAAACATTGTTCAGAACATCGAAATACATCACGACTACTCGTGATACAATTATGGAACTATGTTTGGATCATGTTCAAATGATGTTCATCAAAATATTTTCTTCATATCATTTGAACCTCTGACTCGATCTTCTTCCGGCATATCTCGTTTTGTAGATATCTATTAGAGCTACCCAGCGCAGAAATTTCAGAATTTTAGAATATATAGTTGTAAATTTACAGACATTTTACGTTTTTTGTGGTCACACACGGTCGCATACTAAATGGGTCGCAAACTCTGGTCGCAAACGCACAACTTAATAGCTTCTATGTTTCCACTAACACATTCGATCGTCCTCTAAAGTAGCTCGTTTTGTAGGTATTTATTAGGGCTATCACGTCTTAGCGTTACAGAATTGTGGAGCACTTATTGGTAGTTCTATAGGCTGAATACACATTTTAGACATCCTTGGCATGTTTCACCTCCTCATGACCCTTTTCAAGCAGAGAAAAACTAGTATTGCTCGGTTAAATTAATGTAGGTGCTATATAGTATTTTTCTACATCGTTATATCCACAGAAATAAACCTATACATGCTATATATGGCTATGTATATGTATCAGGATATTAGTGGGTCACTTCTATTAATTCCTGGAAAGCTATAGCTCAGTAGATTATCACTTATAATAGCATAGATACTATATGTACCTTTATATAAGAGTCCCCATGTGTTTAAGGCAAATACCTTCCTCTACTCCCCTCCCCTGCCATAAAAAACACCTGTTTTGATAGATAACCTGATATGTATTCGTTAAATATCTATACATTAATACTCCTATATAATATGCCTATCTATGTGCAAAAATGCGAAAGGAACGAAGGTAATTAGGCTGAGCTGGAGCCCATTCTCTGTGCCAACAGGCAGGAGGACGGATGCGCATGCGCGCATCAGTCGGGGAGCGCCCGCGGTGCACCCTATTTGGGCAATATCCCGCGGTGGGATATCATGTTGATGCCGAGTGGAAATAACAGCGCCGGCGGAAAATCCAGTGTTATTTCACTGGATTCAGTGTCCCGCGCATATCCAGTGTAAATGCACTGGATTGCTCGTGCAGCGCACATCCAGTGTAAATTCACTGGATTGCTCGCGTGGCGCACATCCAGTGTAAATTCACTGGATCGCCCGCGCGGCACACATCCGGTGAAATTTCACTGAATTTGGTGTTCTGTACACATCCAGTGCAAATTCACTGGATCGGTGCCGCGTGAGCAATCCAGTGGATACTCACTGGATCGGTGCCGCGTGAGCAATCCAGTGGATACTCACTGGATCGGTGCCGCGTGAGCAATCCAGTGGATACTCACTGGATCGCTCGCGCGGCGCCATTCCAGTGCATATCCACTGGATTGCTTGCACGGCGCTATGTGAGTCATTTAATTCACATGCAATGCGAGCGCACGCGCTGCAAATAACCGCCCACCAGCACGCGTACCGCATTGCTGCACGCACGCGTACCGCATTGCTCCACGCACGCGTACACGCTACACTGAGCGCATGCGCCGCATTGCCCTAGGTATACGGGGTGTAATTCCAGTGAATATTCACTGGAATTGCGCGTGCAGCATTGTTCCGGTGGATTTCCACTGGATTGCTCGTATGGCACCAATTCAGTGAAAATCCACTAGATTGCTCGTGCGGCGCCAATCCAGTGAAAATCCACTGGATTGCTCATGTGGCACACATCCGGTGAGATTTCACTGTATTCGGTATTCTTCACACATGCGCGATGGATCCAGTGGAATTTCACTGGATGAGCCCCGCACGAGGGATCCAGTGGTATTCTACTGGATGCGCCGCGCGTACTGGATGCGCCGCGCGTACTGGATGCGCCGCACGTACTGGATGCGCCGCGCGTACTGGATGCGCCACGCGTACTGGATGCGCCGCGCGCGACGGATCCAGTGGAATACCACTGGATGAGCCCCTTGGGGCTCGTGCCGCGCGCGAGGGGATGTACCGCGCGGGGACCCATCCAGTGGTATTCCACTGGATCCCTCGCGCGCGGCCGAACCCCCTCGCGGGTGCTCATCCAGTAGATTACCACTGCATTCCTCGCACGGGGCTCATCCAGTGGTATTCCACTGGATCCCTCGCGCGGGGCCCATCCAGTGAAATTCCACTGGATCCATCGCGCAGGGTTCATCCAGTAGAATTGCACTGGATCCCTTGCGCGGCCGCATATTCAGTCCCGCGCGACCCAATCCAGTGTAATTCCACTGGATCTGAATCCCTTGCGCGGCCGCAAAGCCACTGCCGCCTGTGTCGGGGCTCATCTACCCAGTAGTTGGGCATGCACAGCTCATCTGGTACTATATCTACCCAGTTTAAACATTTATAAGTGTATTCTAGTCATAATAATCACTTTCAGTAACATAGATATCCGTACACAATATTATATAGTAAAGAAAGAGAAGCTGAGCCAACCCCTGCAATATCTGTATGGGAGGTGGCGGTGAATGTCCTGGGTGCACTTGGCAGAGATGTACCGTGTGCACATGAGCTGCATGTACAGGGTGTATTTGGCACGAATGTACAGGGTGTATTTGGCAGGAATGTACAGGGTGTTATATGGTGTTTACATATGAATGATATCCGGTATTCTCTGTCTTGTAGCCATACAATCTCATGCAACACTGTAATGTGAAATACAGCCCGTAAAATTCATTCCAAATAGCTTATGAAGATATCTATGGTAGTTTCAATCCCAGGAAATATTCTAACCCAGTTGAAATTTAATGGGTTTTATCTCCTAAGATTGTAGTACTTTGGAAATGTTTGTATTGGAGTTGTAACTACCCTCATCATTATGGTAATGAAATAATTCTAATATCCTTGGTACACAATATTCCGAGGCATCAGAATGCAGGAGGAGAGCCCCGGCCCCGCAGACTACGGCGAGCAACCAGAAGGGCCTCCAAGCCCAAAAATCGGAAAGTCGAGTTCGCGCACAATACACCGATATTGGGGGCGTACGAGTCGCATTCGAACATCATCCAATGTAAGTATAATCCTCACCTCAGGTATTCGCGTATTTCCTGATATCGCTCTCCCTTCCTTTTCCCAGACCGATCGGACACGCAGCCAACATTGTACCGCTGGGAAGCCCTGCCTGACACCGCCGAGAAGCGGTGGGTTCTCGGCGGTTTGAAGACAGGCAACGAGGCCCGGGCGCTCGCATGGGTGGATACCGTTATGGACTCATGGAGTTCCCTGATCCTGAGATACACACTCAGGCGACGCGCAGGCGAGAGAACGACTGTGGCGGGAGGTGAAGCGCGCTGGGGAGGCTGAGGTTGTTGATTTGACGGTACCTTGGTGTGTTTCCTTATTTTATATGAGGTTCCGATGGTAGATAGTTTTGTATAGATAATTTGTGGCTCGCAAATAACTTTTATCTCACGTAGCTTGAATGTAATTCGTTCTTTTCAATCAAGCATCATGTAAGGTCAACAAATCATTGATTGAGGTGTTCGGTCAAAAATCAGCCTATTCTGCTCTCACAGGCTGCATTGGTGCTGCTATAATATTGGTCAATAACTTCGAAGTATGCGGCAGTCAACGATCCATATCGTAAAGTTTAGTCACTCCTTACATGAGGGACATGAGCCACCCAAACCGATGTGGCCGGTTGCCCGTTTCATGGTGGGTCCAGCCAAGGTCCAGCGCTAGCACTCATGCTTTAAGGCATCGATCAGATTTACATGTCGAATATTACCAAGGCTTCACGCAATTTATGGTCTATATATAATGAGATCCTACTACTAGGGCTCAAATAGACCCATATTCTAATTGTCTCTGGCTCCTGAAATGTTCTTGTGGACGCGCGCACAGCTACACGTGTGTCATGAAGATCGAATGTGCGGGAGTGAAAGATACAGAAATGGTCAATTTGCTGGTCAAAATCTGGGCGCTGGAAATAATCGCGAGCAACCTGACTAATTCATGAAAATCTGCGTCAGATAATCGACGACAATTTAGTCAGGTGGATGCATGGACGACTATTACAGGACATTGGGCTTACATTTTTGGCTTTACTGAGGGTCACCGGTACACCGGTCACTGATAGAATAGCACTCTTATCAGGCGTGTTCTCTCGGCTATAAGTAATCGACTTTATAAAGGCAGTGAACGCTGAATCGCGGATAGGTCAATTGCAGTCTTTTTACCCTTTCCAAATCCAAATCGCAGCAAAATGGTACACCTATCAACAAGTGGAAGGAAGGCCTTGGACAACGTCGTTGTGGGTGTACTCTTACTCGCTGTGATTTTCTCAGCTAACGTTCAGTCATCTGAAATCAAAGGCAAAGCTTGCTGGGGAGCATAAGATCCCTGGATTTGCCATGGGCGCCACCACAGCCGAAGGAGAGATCTATTTCGGAACTGGTGGGTACAAAACCCTCGACGACCCAGCAAGTGGTGAAGTTGATCCGGACACCGTCTTCTGGATTTGCAGCATGACGAAGTTGGTCGCTCATGTACGTCTGTCTATCGCGTACGGTGATCCACAGCTTCTAATAGATTTGGGATGTAGATCGCCGCCCTCCAGTTGATAGAACAGGGCAAATTGAAAGAGGACACTCCCGTGTCGGAATACTTTCCTCAATTTGCGAACCCGGTCGTTTTAGACAACGTCATGTCGCCAAATCCTTCTTTCAAGCCTGCACAAAATGTTGTCCTAGTGAAGCACCTACTCAATTTTACGAGTGGTTTATTCTATCCTATGCTACCAGACTTTGGTACAAAGCAAACCGGCGCATACACGGGAATTCATGACCCAAAAGACCCGCATTCGGACTTCCTTTCATTATTGAAGGTGTGTTATCGTCTCCAAAGTTTCTGCTCCAAGAAATATGACAATGCCTTTATGTACACAGGGTAAATACCCCGGTATTCCACTCTGTAATGAACCTGGCACGAATTGTATGTCGCTCTGACGGGCTCGCTACCGTTTTACATCCGGTATATTCACTATGTCTCTTACGCAGTCGTGTATGGTTACGGCTCGGATATTCTTGGTTTCATTGTCGAAAAGATTAGTGGGACGACCTTTGAAAAGTATCTGTAAGTGCCAATTACATCGTATCGCATCTTCTTAAAACAAAGAATATTGACCTTACAACGACATGAAGGCAAGAAAATGTTTTCAAGCCTTTAGGAATGAAAGCATCCTTCTACCTTACCCCTGATTTGAAAGAGAAACTCCTTAAATTAAGTCTACGAACCGAGGATGGACAACTACACGTTTGGAACAACCAACCCGGGACAGGGCTCATAGAGCAGGATCCAAGCAAAAGTATGAATTTTCTTAATGTTGAGACTTCTCGCTTTATTAATGGTTTCTTACACAGTCTCGCGTCACCTTGGAGGTGTTGGGCTATACGTTTCCCTGCGCGATTATCTCAAGCTTTTGCAACACATCCTTCAGATCCTTGGTAAGCAGTCACCTAGATCAGACAGAAACCCATGGGTCGTCGTTAATTTCTCTTCACTAGGCGGGAAAGCGGCTGATCCGATTCTAAAACGAGAAACCGCAGAAAGCATGTTCGTTGGCGTTCTCAATGAAGATGGGGTAAAAAATCTGGACATCATAGTGGGCCCTCTAATGTCTGGATCAGGCGTCTCCTCCCAATGGAGCAATGCATTTGCTGTTTCAACAAAGGACTGGCCAAGCCATCGTAGGAAGGGTTCCGGTTACTGTGCGTGCTCATGCTGAAATTCTTTTGAACTGTTATTAACATGACTTTTGAAATTTAATATAGGGTCGGGATGGGCAGGAACATATTTCCTCATCGATCCTACGACGGGAATCGCAATTGTTTATGGGACCCAGCTTATTAGCCCCGGCCTTGGAACCTTTGATCCTGAACTTTTGAAAGGTCTTACAGCATTCGAAGAGGCACTCTACGCTGGAATAGATGCTGGCAACTGAATTATATTTAATGTAATTGTTTCCGAAGTACCTGTGTATGTATTACGAAGAAAGCGACCCTCTAAATGCATGTCGCACTTTGATCAAAGACGCTGCGGGAAGCGCTGCCAGGGAGGGGCAAAGAGAGTGTCAAGGACGGCGGAGGCGGCGGTCGGTGGTGACATTACGGCGCGAGCGGTGTCGACGTCGACTTGTCGTCGTCGTCGCCCGGGCAACTAGATTTTCGCGTGGGCGAGCGTGGCTAGCGTGTAGCTAGCGTGAGTCACGTGCACGCTAGCCCACGCTAGCCCACGCTAGCAAACATCATTTGCCCAATTCCCGACGCTGTGTGGCCTCGAGAGTCGGTTTAACGGTACTAGGTGCATTGTAGATATACTGGCCTCGTAAAAATATCACTTTCCAAATTTCTTTGGGCCAAGAGGGTCAGAAAATGGATTATCTAGTCACTTATGGACTTTAAATGCTCATTATCTCTCCTAAGACACTTCTGCATTATTATTTCTCTTGGTATTCAATCCAATAGACAATATTCTCTCCAAATATATGTTTTGTTTAGACGTTTAGTTCATGTAGCGGGCGCGCAGACCAGAATTAGTGCTAAGACAAATCTGTCACACGTTACATTATTTCTGTGACACATAATTATTCGCAATGCAGCCAACAGATTTTTTGTCGCCCAAGACAGCCAGATAAATCCATGTAAAAATGTAAGTATTAAATGGCTATCTATCTGTTAGGCTTTTGTGTTTCATAGGTCAAGCTGTTACATAGAATAAAAGGCTTGTTGGGCTGACTAGTATACTCAGAAGGTATAACCAAACAACACTAAACATCTCGCCGAGCACCGAAAATCATTGCACTTATGCAACGCTTGTGCAGAATAGAGTATGTACAATATAGCAATAATACTCATAACTTTCTGCATTGCTATGAGTTATTTTATATGAAAATAAACTCAGTTATTCATATGAGACCTCGCTACTCCACGCTACCTTCACGCTACATCACGCTACTTCCACGCTACCTCCACGCTACTGCACGCGACCTCACGCTACCTCCACGCTACCTCACGCCAGATTACGCTACCTCACGCTACCTCACGCTACCTCACGCTACCTTCCAGCTGCACGCTAGTCTACGCTAGTCCACGCTTAGAGTATATATACATAGAAAACACATACTTATACATTATGGACCGCCAGATGCACATTTATTCCCACGTGCGCGCGAATGTCCGGGCGCGCCAATTGGGCTCAGCTCATAAGAACACCGTTCTTCCCCTTCGGACCATCGTAGATAGCTAGATACTATGTATTGTAGTCTGTATAAAATAGAATAACACTGTCTTGATCTATACAATTGCCTCTGATGTTGTTGCCGACGTCTTTGGAAGCCAGACGGGCCCATCAAATCATCGCTAACACTTCGAACCAACTTCGAACTGCTAGCAATTCTAAGGAAGGTATCTACAGAGTAATCATAAAAGTAGCAAAATTGCGTGGCAATTTTTTAGGGTATCTCTTTTCAAACATGTACCTGGAGTTTGCCTGGAAGTAGATAATGATTCAAATCTCATTTCGCACGATTTAAAGGGAGACTCAGATAATATAAAGATAACGTAGGTTAAAGCCTACGGAAAGGGGACAAAATATGACAAATTACATGCTGCCACAGTGCATCGCACATGCTACTCATTCGCCTTTATGTTTCTTACTATAGCCCAACTGTATGCTTGTCTTTATTTCTACAGGTTCAGCCCTAGAATTACTATTTGCGAAATTGCCACGCAATTTTGCTACTTTTATGATCCCTTTGGAGATTTCTTTCTTGAAATTCCTACAGTTTGAAGTTGGTTTGAAGTTGGTTTGAAGTGTCAATGATGATTTGATGGGCCCGGCCCGGCTACCAAAGACGTCAGCAACAACATCAGAGGCACTTGTATAGGTCAAGACAGTGTTATTCCATTTTATACAGACTACAATACATAGTATTTGGCTATTTATGATGATCTGAAGGGGAAAGATGATGTTTTTATGAGCTGAGCCCAATTGGCGCGCGCGCGGACATTCGCGCGCACGTGGGAATAAATGTGCATCTGGCGGTCCATAATACATGCTTATGAGCGCCTAAGACAAAAATATCTGAGTAATTCATTCCACGCACTTGAAATCTTAGCGGATGGTTTTCCAGCGAAAAGAACAACAATATCAATATGTCCTCGCAAGAAGAAATTACTAGCGCATTCGCAAGCGTGAAGGATAAATTAGAGAACCCATCAGATGCTTTAAGCGCCCGTAAAGACGATGCCAACACACTATGCGTTCCCGCTTCTCTCACTCACCGCGAAGGAGAAGGGATAAACATTCGTTACTCGTACTCGCTTCGTTGTCTTGGTCTTCGTTCGCGTCTTTCATAGTTCAATCGCATATGTAACAAAAATGAAATGGTCATTAACTGAAACTACAAAGAGTGTAACTAGAAAATTTAAGGCCCATTCCTAGCTCTGAAATACCACCCTGAGACCGAAACGTTCCCTCTTGCGTGATGTGATTGACAACACCGATGACCGCGAGTCTGCCACCCCCGCCGTGTCCTCTTCCGCTTTCGCGAGCCAACATGAACCCCGCCCGCTCCTTCTCCTCCCTTGCCAGCCGCGCGGGCTGAGGGCTCCTTCTTCGCCAGGAGCTTCGCCTTCCATTTCTGACAAGCGCTCTGGAATCTCCCGGCGGTGATGGCTCCAACGAGCGCGGCTTCGGCGTCGTCGTCGTCCTCGATGTCGTCGGCCGCGGCTATACTCTGCCGAATCGTATCATGCGCGTGCGGTTCGAGGGGTTTGGAAGGAGCAAATACCGTTGAAATTGACTGTTGGACTGGTATGGCCAAGGTAAGTAAGTAAGAATTCATATCAAAGAAAGAGTACTTACGTTGATATTGTGCTGCCAGGAATCCACTAGACCTCCCGCGACATCACGAATGTTTCCCCGCAGCGGCGCACCGTTGTTCGACCATGAGTTGAAACATTCTTAACTCAACTCCGGTGGCGACGGAAACTGTGGATAACTCATGAATGCATGACGCCTCAGGACCGATTTAGGACAGCGCACTGCCGCACGCTAGACTCACGCAAGCGCACGCTGGTCCACGCTTACACACAGTCATCCCAAGGTTTCAATGTCCTTAAATTATATTGTTTAATGGTATCTTTTGTTTTGTAATACAACCAGGGATGCCTAAGACACGCCTACGCCAATTCTGGTGGCTGGGGAAGTCTTGGATGACGCGGAACGGCCGCAAAGGCGGTTTACGACGTCACGCTAGCGCACGCTAGTACTCACGCTAACGCACGCTCGTTCACGCTACATCACGCTGCGTCACGCTCACCCACGCTAAAATAATGGTGCCCTCGTCGCCCAGGGTGCTTCGCAGGGCCTTGGACTCTGCAGATGGCGATCGCCGATTCAGCATCGCAGTGGTTGGCGAGGCCCTGTGCTCCATCCCTGGCGCCTGGAACTGTTGTCGCCATGCACGGTCAAGGGATTCGGATTGCGAGGTCGTTCTTGCTGCAGCGCATTCAGACAGCACAACGAAACGCAACTCGCGTCGATATCGTGTGCCCTCAGCTAACTACACCCCGTGCCGCCAAACACTGTGGATGCGTCGTCGCAGATGGTCGACGTCGTGGTCGTGGGCGCGGCCTAGCGTCTGCCGCCCTCGGCGGAGCCGAACGCTGTTTCTGGTGAATGCGCGTCCAATGCGCGTCGTTGCCCTGTGAAGCGCCGTCGATTCCGAGGCATCTTGGGCCGAATATGCTGGGCAGGTAAGGAGCTTGTGCGCGAGGCAGAATCGAGCGCGGTCGGAGGTGGGTGTAGCTCCGGTTGTGTGCCTTCGGCGCGTCGATGGGGTGCCCGACGGTCCGCCTTCGCGAGCGGGCGCACCCCCACCAGACACCGCGCGCCGGTCCGCGCCGCGTACAGGTTCCGCGCGCATGCCTCCGCCCCCATATCAATACTTCTGAGGCATTACAGTGGTATTGTATACAGGATAAAACTATATGCAATGAATTGCTTTGGTTCATAAAGTCTGTAAAAATACTGTAATGCATTGGAACGTCGAGCGTCTATACATGTGTGACTGTGACATCGCAGACACATTTGAGTCACATCGCAGACGGGCCGTCCTTGTTCCCAACCATATTCTTGCCATATTGACCGAAAATGCCACCCGCCGTCCCTAAAATCGTCATCCGCGCGCGCCCATCATCAACGCGTAACGCAACCGCGTCATCCGCAGCACCAACACCGACACCCGAAGCCGAATCAGAGCGCGAAGAAGACCCCGAAGACGAGGGCGACATCGAGGATGAGACCGCCATGGACGTCGACCAGGAGGAGAGCCCCGGCCCTCAAGACGACAGCGAGCAGCCAGAAGGGGTCCCGGAGTCGTTGGCCGATACGCCAGCCCCCCGGAAACGGGGGCGGCCACCCGGGAGCAAGAAGATACCCAGTGGCGCCACGGGTACTCCGAGGGCGCGCGGGCGAGGTAGGGGGAGAGGGCGCGGGCGCGGGCGCGGTGCTGGAGGCTCGTTCATGATCAGATTACCGAAACGAGGCGACGAGGAGACTGAAGCTGAGGCGGATGTTGAAGCAGAGAATGAGGCGGAGGTGGAAGGTGGAAATGGGACGCCTGTTGAAGGCGAGCCCGAACCAGAGAAGGAGAAGGAGGTCCCAATCGGACGCGGGAAGCCGTTCAGGAACATCCAAGGCGCTGTCTATGTTATAGATGGCGACGAATTCGTTACTGACGACGATCCCAAGGGAGACGAGAAGATCGACAAGTTTGGGAACCTTCTTGGAGGTATGTTTCTTGCTACTACTACACAGAAATGAATGAAACATGGCGCGTACAGGCCGCCGATTCAAAGCAGCGACATTCACTCTTCCCAATCGCCACCCACAACGACAATACATGCTCGCCATTGATGCAGCGCGCACGTCTGGCTTCCGAGACTCTCTCTACTACTTCCGGCGCAACCTCCTCGCGCTGAAGCTTAACGCCACGCAGCCCGAAAAAGAATATCTCATTTCAGAGGGCAAACTTGGCTCCCACCTCCGCACACGGAGCGTCACGCTCGTCACTGCGCGGAGCGCTTTCAAGCTGCATGGCAGCAAAATGATCCTTGGTATACTCCAATCCCCCCCCAAAATCACGTAGAACGGTACTGAAAGCAACCACTTCGCTCCACAGACGGCAAATGGGTCACAGATGACTACTACGAGGAGAAAGTGCTCGCGGACATCACCACGCGCGGCCTGAAAGCCGGCGACCCCGTCGGCGACCTCCCCGACCCCAACGCCGCGCACCACAACAACGAGCTCACCGCGCTCACCGCCGCGGCCGCGGCCACCTCGGCGAAGAACGAGCGCGGGGGCGGCGGCGGCGGCGGGCTGTACCGCGCGGGGGGGCCGACGACGATCTTCGGGGGCAGCGGCTGGGGCCCGTACAGCGACGGCCCGCTGAACGCGGTGCGCAAGAGCCTGCTCTCGCGCGACGGCGTCGCGGAGGACAACTGGATGTGGATGATGGCGACGCGCGTGGCCGAGGCGAACGAGGGATGGGCGCGGCAGCGAAGGGAGGCGGTGCGCAGCGTGGAGAGTCTCATTGGCGTGGCACCCTCTGTACCTGTGCCCGCGCAGAGCCAGCCGCCCGTCGTCGCCAAGAAAGACGACGGAGAGGAAGGGGGAGATGGAGTGAACGGAACGGACGAAGGGCCGAAACCCAAGCCCAAGAAACGGAAAGTCGAGTTCGCGCAGAATACACCGATATTGGGGGCGTACGAGCCGCATTCGAACATCATCCAATGTAAGTATATCCTTGCCCTACTCCTGGTTTCCTGACATCGATCTCCCTTCCTTTTTCAGACCGGTCCGACACCCAGCCAACATCGTACCGCTGTGAAGCCCTGCCTGACACCGCCGAGAAGCGGCGGGTTCTCGGTGGCACGAAGACGGGCAACGGGGCATGGGCGCTCGCATGGGTGGATACCGTTATGGAGTTCCCTGATCCTGAGATACAGGAGAAACACTCAGCCGACGCGCAGGCGAGAGAGCGGCTGTGGCGGGAGGTGGAACGTGCTGGGGAGGCTTAGGTTGTTGATTTAACTTAGGTGCGTTTGTTACCTTGGTGTTGTTGTTTCTTATTTTATATGATGGATTCTGATGATAGATAGTTTTGTATAGATAGTGGGCGACCAAATCGCATCTCACGTAAGTAGCTTGAATTAAAGCATAATGTAAAGTCAACAAATCATTGATTAAGGTAAATCAACCTCTTCTGCTCTCACAGTGGCTGCGTTGGTCCGCTGCCCATCCGCACTGCTGCATCACTCTATTGTTAAATAATGTTGAAGTATGCGGCAGTCAACGATCCGTATCATGAAGTTTAGTCACTCTTTACATGAGGGACATTACCCACCAAAACCGATGTAGTCGGTTGCCCGTTTCATAATGGGTCTAGCCAAGATTCAGCACTCATGCGCTGCTTCAAGGTGACCAGAGTCACCAGAATTAGATTCTGAATTTTACCAAGGCTGCACGCAATTCATAGTCTATATACAATGAGACCCTACAACTAGGGCTCAAATAGATCCATATACAGATTCTCTGGCACCTTTGGAATGTTCTTGTGGACACGCAGCTACACGTGTATTACGAAGATCGAATGCGTGTCAGTGAAAGATGCAGAAATGGTCGATTTGTTGGTAAGAATCTGGAGCTGGAAATAACGATCATGGTCACCGGTCACCGGTCGGTCACTGGGAGAATAGCACTCTTAACAGGCGTGTTCGTGGCTATGAGTAATCGACTATATAGAAGCAGTGAGCGCTGACTTGCGAATAAGTCAATTGCATTCTTTCTTCCCTTTCCAATCGCAGCAAAATGGTACACCTATCAACAAGTGGAAGGAAGGCCTTGGACGACGTCGTTGTGGGTGTACTCCTACTCCCTGTCATTTCCTCAGCTAACGTTCAGTCATATGTCATCGAAGGCAAAGCTTGCTGAGGCGAACAAGATTCCTGGATTTGCCTTAGGTGCCACCACAGCCGAAGGAGAGATCTATTTCGGAACTGGTGGATACAAAACCCTCGACGACCCAGCAAGTGGTAAAGTCGATCCGGACACCGTCTTCTGGATTTGCAGCATGACAAAGTTGGTCGCTCATGTACGTCTATCTCTTTCATGCGATAACCCACAGCTTCTAATTGATTTGAGATGTAGATTGCCGCCCTACAGTTGATAGAACAGGGCAAATTGAAAGAGGAAACTCCCGTGTCGGAATACTTTCCTCAATTTGCGAACCCAGTCGTTTTAGACAACATCATGTCGCCAAGTCCTTCTTTCAAGCCTGCACAAAACGCTGTTTTAGTGAAGCACCTACTCAATTTTACGAGTGGATTATTCTATCCTATGGTACCGGACTTTGGTATAAAGGTACCCCATTCATACGCGGGAATTCATGATCAGAAGGATCCGCATTCCGATTTCTTTTCATTATTGAAGGTGTGTTATCGTTTCCAAAGTTCTTGCTTCAAGAAATATGACAATGCCTTTATGTACACAGGGTAAATACCCCGGTATTCCACTCGGTAATGAACCTGGCACGAATTGTATGTCGCTCTGACGGGCTCGCTACCGTTTTACATCCGGTTTATTCACTATGTCTCTTGCGCAGTCGTGTATGGTTACGGCTCGGATATTCTTGGTTTCATTGTCGAAAAGATTAGTGGAACGACCTTTGAAAAGTATCTGTAAGTGCCAATCACACTGTATCGCATCTTCTTGAAACAAAGAACATTGACCTGATTACGACGTGAAGGCAAGAAAATGTTTTCAAGCCTTTGGGAATGAAAGCATCCTTCTACCTTACCTCTGATTTGAAAGAAAAACTCCTTGGATTAAGTCTACGAACCGAGGATGGACAATTACACGTTTGGAACAACCAACCCGGGACAGGGCTCATAGAGCGGGATCCAAGCAAAAGTATAAATTTTCTGATTGTCGATACTTCTACCTGTTTAATTTTCTATTTATTTCGAAATAATAGTTTCTCGTCATCAAGGCGGCATAGGATTATATGTTTCCCTCCGCGATTATCTCAAGCTTTTGCAACACATCCTTCAGATCCTCGGTAAGCAATCACCAGTCACCTACTAGATCACAAAGAAACCCATGCATGGGTCATCGTTGATTTCTCTTCACTAGGCGGGAAAGCGGCTGATCCGATCTTAAAGCGAGAGACCGCAGCAAGCATGTTCGTTGGCGTTCTGAATGAAGATGGGGTAAAAAATCTGGACATGACAGTGGGCCCTCTAATGCCAGGCGTCTCATCCCAATGGAGCAATGCATTTGCTGTTTCAACAAACGACTGGCCAAGCCGTCGTAAGAAGGGTTCCGGTTACTGTACGTGCTCATGCTAAAATATTTTTGAACTGTTTATTAACATGACCTTTGATGTTTAATATAGGGTCGGGATGGGCAGGAACATATTTCTTCATCGATCCTACGACGGGAATTGCTGTTGTTTATGGGACCCAGCTTATTGGCCTCGGCGTTGGAGCCTTTGATCCTGAAATTTTGAAAGGTCTTACAGCATTCGAAGAGGCACTCTACGCTGGAATAGATGCTGGCAACTGAATTCTATTTGATGTTGTAATTGTTTCCGAAGTACCTATGTATGTATTATAATGAAAGCAACCCTCTAAATGCATGTCGCACTTTGATCAAAGACGCTGCGGGAAGCGCTGCCATGGAGGGGCAAAGAAAGTGTTAGGGACGGCGGAGGCGGCGGTCGGTGGTGATGTACGGCGCGGGCGGTGTCGACATCGGCGTCTTTCGTGCGTCGTGCGCCGCCGTCGTCCGTGCCTTGTCCATCCTTCGTTCGTCGTGGGACAGGCGCCGTGGCTAGTCGGTGAGTGTCGAAACTCGGCGGTGATGTGGAGCAGGCAGCGGCGGTGTTGAAAGCATTCGTGATCGTCGTAGCCGCAGGGAGGGGGGCGGGAGCACGCGGTGGCGACCAACGAACGAGCTGCTCGTTTGCCATTGTTGTAGATTTCAGGAGGGAGCTGAAATAAGCGGCGGTGGCCGGGTAGAGGAAGGAGCAGCGCTCGTTTGGCATGTATGATGTTGTAAATGGACAGGTAGCGGTCCTTGCCACTTGCCAGCCTTAATTACATAGATTAAGAGACACATTACAAAATCATGCTTGACCGAATACAACTCAAAGTAATTGCGGTAAGGTATGAAAGATATGGACAATCAAAAAAGTTCGGATAACGTTGAAATGTTATGAATACATCTACAAGTCAATAACATTCAATTTAATGAGCACTTGTGGAGATTGGATGAATATACACACGGGATGCGAAATGTCTCTCGGAAACGAGTTGTCCTTGTAGCTCGAGCACGATCTGCACTGATCTGCTGAAGGTATGTGACTAAGTATCAATACAGTGTTTCGATAACAATATTTATCCTTACTTTCGGGTGTATAAAAAATGTGATAGAGGTACTGACCGAGTACTGGGCTTGAGATTCGCTGACCAAATTTTTTATCTTTTTCTAAGGAATGATCGTTTTCCAGAGACTATCGCAGTCAAAGCTTGTCAAGATAGGTATCCAGAGGGGGGATCTCGGGCTTTGACATTATGTGTTAGCATACCGCTTCATCCGAGAGACTGTATTTCACACCTTGAGACCCTTGCGGACGCGAATCTTCGCAACAAGCTCCCCGAGCTTGCTACCTGGCTCAAGCGGAGCTGACAGAGGATTGGAATGTCAGTTGCAAGTAAGTAGACATATTCATAATTGACTTACAGCCTTCCATAGTCTCCCAATGGTCGAATACACATTGAGAGAAGGCCTGTCCGCCAGTGAGTGCCCGAAGCTCGCCGTTGAATCCTAAAGACTCCGCAACAGGAAGATAAGCCTTGATTGTGAACATAGGCGTCCCTACACGTTGTTCATCACTGAACACCTGGCCACGATGTTTATTGAGACATTTGTATACCCCGCTTATCGCGATTTCAGGCGCTTGAATCTCCGCTGTAAGCAACTATAGGATCAGTCGTTGTCGAAATGATACAGTTCAAGTAGTTTACCAAGGTAAATGGGCTCTTGTAGACTCGGCTTCGCCAGTAGGCAGGCGGCGAATACCGCTCGGCGCATGGTGGGCATAACTTGACCACCCCCGCGATGGATGGCATCGCCGTGGAGCTAATACAAAATCAATAAAAAAAGTACACGATAGCCGGAGAGTACTCACAGCAGCATCAAGAATATTCACCCGAACGCCACGCATCGTCTCCTCGCAGAGTACACCACCCTTGGTTGCCCATTGGAATGCGCCAGAGCACGAGTCCTTGATCTCGTGCATGTATTGCACCCCTTTAGTCGCGTCAACTAGGAGGTTGGCACCTGACATATCTGGCCCAAAGCACCAGATTTTCCGCGCCTCAGTAACGTCCCAGCCATATTCGTCTGCCAATAGTCGGGCACGCGCCCTGATTTCATCGCGAGCATTGACTTTGCCATCTTCGATAGCTTGGGTCAGGACATCGTCGATGGGCGTGGCTTTGACGAAGAGGCGATTGTGCTTGTTTTGTGATTTGGCCAGGGCTACCATCGAAGATTCTGCCTGCACGGTTTCGCGGTAGGGGACGATAGGCTTGGACACCGTCAATGGGATGCCGGCGTGGTCGTCTTTAAGATCCTGTAAACATTGTAATGAGGATTTGCAAGGAGAAACTTCAAACTTGCCTTGATGCATATTTCCAGATGGAGCTCTCCTGCGCCAGCGATGATGTGCTCACCACTATCCGTAATCCAAGTTTGGATAGCAGGATCTGACTTGGAAAGCCGCTTCAGGCCCTCGACTAACTTGGGTAGGTCAGCCGGATTCGTCGCCTCCACTGCCACTTGCACGACCGGAGATACGGAGAAACGCATCACGCGCATGTTATGGGCAGTTTCCGATGTTGTAAGAGTACCGCTCTTCAGCAGGAACTGGTCGATGCCCACCAGACCAATGATGTTACCAGCGGGACAGTCTTCGATAGCTTCAACATAGCGGCCCATCATGAGTACTGTGCGCTGAATTCCGGCCAAGAAGAGGTCGTCTTTCTTTCCGGGGACGTAATTAGGACCTTGGATGCGAATTTTATTGCTGCTAGATTTGACTGTACCAGAGAAGACGCGTCCGAAAGCGTAGAAGCGGCCCTTCTCCGATGTAGGCACCATCTTGGAAATGTAGACGACAAGGGGAGCGTTAGGGTCGCAGTTGCGGATTCCCACTGCCGATTCGTCATCCATGGGACCTTCGTAGAGCGTCTCGACCCGGTAGCGTTGTGCAGTCGCAGGAGAGGGAGGTTAATCACGATCATCTCCAGAAGAGATCGCCAGCAGGGAGGAATTTGCGCATGATTATCTTCAGGAGAGGCTTTCCCGTGTTGCCAAGCTCTTCTTCGGATAGCTTAACGTTGAGCTTGGCCAGGATCGTCGTAATGGCGTCCTGCTTCAGGTTCATCACTGCGTCGAAGATCGTGTATACTGGCTCGAGGATAAACTTGTTGAACGCGCGCTCCAAAGGTTTGCCTTCAGCATCGAAGGGATTGGTCGTCCATTTTCTCGTAGAGGGATTGTAGAAGTTGTCGCCCCATAGCTTGGTCATCATCTTCTCTTGACTAACTCCGAATTTCTTCGCGTACCGCTTAGCAAACTGGCGCAGTGTAAATCCCCATCCATGTAGCCCGGAGCTGAATCCTACTGTGCCCTGATCGGGATAGACCTGGATGTCTCCCAACGCAGTGTCGTGGTACGTGGAGATGATAACGTTCACACTTTCGATGGAGCGCAGGAAGGATTGGTAAAGTGATTCCTTGTCGAGAGCGAGTTCGAGAAGTGCGCGGTCGACCTTGTTGATGACAAGCACGGGCATGACGCGTTCTGCCAAGGCCTGACGGAGGACAGTCTCTGTCTGCACGCAGACACCTTCAATACAGTCGACGACGACCAGCGCTCCGTCTGTAACGCGTAGAGCGGCTGTCACTTCAGACGAGAAGTCCAGATGTCCGGGAGAATCGATCAAGTTATCAAGAATTTGTTTGCTGTCAGAGAAAATTAAGACGTTGAGTTATCGCACATGTTGGGCATGCCGAACACACCATCTGCTCTTTGCTTGATGAAAGGGAGATCTTCTTCTTCAGCCTCGAAATACATAGAGATAGCAGTAGACTTGATTGTAATTCCACGGTCCCGCTCGTCTTCCCTGGTATCGGTGAAGCGCGACTCGCCGACCCTGGACGAGGCAATGATGCCAGCCTTGGATACAAGGGAATCGGTGAGAGTGGACTTTCCATGGTCAACTGTGGCAGTCGTTCAAACGTTCAAACGTTAATATGTGACTTGATATTATAAGAGGGTGGTGATGGAAGCTTACCATGAGCAATGACGCTCATGTTACGGATGTTGGTCGATTTATCCATCAATCCGCGGATTTGGTCTGCACCAAGAAGTCAGGTCGAACTATGGGCCAATCCTCCGATGAACTTCGTCACTAACCTATTGTAAAATTACTATGATGTATGGTGAGCTCAGTAAAACAAGAAGCCTCGAAAAGGACATACACCATGTTGGATGATTACGAGAATTCGAGGAAGGTGTGATCTTTGTGATTGTGTTCGTTGTTTGCAAGCTACTTTGTCACTTGAAGGAACTATGCTTTTTAAAGTCATGGCTGGAACGTTATAAGCATTTCCTCATACCCATGGTCTGGTGAAAGGTGGATTCCAGTTGGCAGATGCATCGCACGAGTGTTGAATGAAAGTCGGAGCCAAGTCGGAGCCACAATACACGGAGCCCTACGGAGCCAGATTGGATTGACTCAAACCGTTAAATTCGCACGCTCGGTCAGCAAAATAGCAACAAAATGTTGACAAAATGGGCTCGCCGACGCTAAGTACAAAGTACTAGCAGGTTATAACCCAATGTACGTCCATCGATGCCGAATTGTCGAGCTAGAATTTAAAAAGAAATAAAATTCTGCACAAGAAATAAAGACAGAATCAATTGTCTGAAATGCATGAGTCACTAAAAATCCCTAGGTAGTTCCTGAGAGCAAGTTTATGGAGGGGTGATATTGGTTAGCCTAAGATTAGTATGCCCCACAAGGTATGTAGTGCATAATCGGACACCATGACTAGTCGGCTCCGACGGTAGTGCTAAGGTTCCGAGAATCATATACGTGTTTTCGTCGTTTATGTATACCCAATCTTCATTGGAGTAAGTTTGGACCATTGAGATAGATTCTGGCTTGACAGCCATCGGCCTATTGTGACTCAGGCTGGGTAGTCGTGTGATTCCATTCAAGTATAGAGCGGGGCTGCCTCGCAGGCCTGAAGGCGACGCCCAGAGTCCGCCGGCTTCAGTAGCTCAGATGTTTGCCAATCTCCACATAGCTAGGAGCAGATGTGGACGAACATTTTTTATGGTGAGGACGTGAAGCGAATGGCAGAAAGGATCTCCCATCTTATATAAAGATCGCGTAATGCCCAACTTGATGAATTATGTATAACTAGACTGTAGCGCGAGCGAAATATTGGGACCCTAATCAGCAATTTCAAAGTGTTCGTATCTATTATCACGAAGGAATTTGTGTTCAAGTTTAGGATACGGCGGTAGTACTGCTGCACTATCCTTGGTTAGTGCCTACCTGAAGACTTTGACTCCGAGGCAGAAGGCATGATGTTGCACTTACGGCCGTATGACCTCTGACTTTGACCTCTGGCTTTACTGTAACCAGGTGGGCATAGATTGCCTTGTAGCCTTGTAGCCGGAGTTATTTTTTCTCGCTTCAGACGCCAGAGACTGTCATTTGATTTTTTGTACTGAACAAAATGAACTTAACTCTCTACCAAAAATTCCCGCGACGTCAAATTCAGCCACCTCATTCAGTGGTAGATAGAAAACACTACCCTGCAGCGTCGAAATGTAGAGCTTTGTGAGCTCCCAAGTCTGCTCTCCGATCACGATTAGCCTGGATCGTAGACTAAATCTCTCGGTGACAGAAGTTCAGCATGGTTGGTACTGCTAGGTAAATGATAGATACTTTTTAGAACGGATAAGGGAATCAATAATTGCGAGCTGTCATTTTATGCGAGGATTAGAAGATTTTGAACTGGATACCAAGCATTTTGCTGGACTCCAAAATCGCAGAAAGCATGCAGCACACGAGTACGAACAGGTATAAAAGCAAACTCATCACATCGAAGGTTTTCAGCAGCTCATCTGTTTAACACTTTCCTTCAACTTGAACGTCTACTTCGCAAGTCAATATGCATTTCAACTCAGGCATCACCGTCCTCGCCACATTGTTGGCATTGGCACAAAGCGCCAGCTGTGCCACGACCGGCACGACCGCCACTGATTTGACCTCCAGCCAGGTGGTTACGAGCATCCAAAGTGTAACAAAGATTTCCGCCAGCCTCAACGTTTCGGTAAGCGCCGTTAGCACGAAAACCACTGCAGCCGATATGGCGACAATTGCTACGGTGTGTTTTTTATTGGTTTTTGCAAAATCTTTTGTTCTGACCTGGCTGTTCTCTCTAGAGTGTAACCACCGGGTTCACCAGCATTGTCAGCGACGTTACTATGGCGGTGACGATGATAAATGGAGCCAAGCCATTTGGAGAAAACGGTGCTGACCTTGTAGTTGACGCGCTGCTCACGGTGAGGATTCAACATTCAGTCCCTGCTGTCTAGCTGCAGATAAATTGCTGATAGTTCGATAATTCTCAAATAAAACACTACAGTTCATCAAGATTCACCAGGACCTTTTGTCCACTGTCCTCGGGAAGCATACTATTTTTGCGCAGTTCGCCCTAACTGCGCCCATTGTCGCCGTTCTCAGTACCCTCGAGTCTGGAATTGACGTTAGTACAATGACCCCCTGATTTTCCATTCTACCTAACGGATTAATGTTCTAGGCCTTTGCAACTGCGCTGATTCTGCTGATCCCATCCAAGAAACATACGGCGAAGGAAGGCTTCGCCAGTTTGGATGTATCTGTCAAGAGTACCATCAAATCATACAGTCAATTTTGCATTCCCAGCATCTTTTGGCCTACCATCAAACCTATCTGTGTATAAACTACATCCCGCTCTGGGATACAGATTCGGATCTTGACCATGCATCGGCCCGGCTTGTTCTGATCAATACATATACTCGACCATAACTTGTAGCAATTTCCTAGATCTCTTCGAGTACACATGCGTTTATAACTTCAATATAACCGTTACATCCTACTTCTCTATATAGGCTCGTGCCACTGGATCTACGCCGAGGGTTGTCATCAAAAGCTTCAAGCGCTACTAAGCGCTCATTTTGAGCGCTGCATAATAATGTCAATGATTTAATAATAACATTGTAAGTCCAACTGCGTAGTAGTAATACCAGCGGTGGTATATTCCAAGTATATTCACGTGACAGTGGTGACCGAGCGACGACGACGAGCGCCGACTTTCGGACTTGGATCTTGACTTCGACCATCGTGGCGACCATCGACGAAAACAACAGTCTAGAGGCTGTCGCCGGCAGCGCCTACCAGAAGCATTGATCCTGAGGGATGGACAAGTTCGCAACGTTAGAGCCTGTCAAGCTCTACTCGTCTGCAGCGTCAACCGGCGCCCGCTTTCTTTCTCGCGCGACGGGCCAGAAAACAGTCGATCCAGCACCACCTCTTGTCGGTCGGTTACCCTCGGCTCTTCATCTGCTGATACTCTCTTACCTCCCAGTACCCGATATCCCTTCGTACAGCAGATGCTGTCGCGCAACGGCCGCCTTTGTCAAAAATGAGGCCATCTGGGACAAGCGATGGAAGATCCTGGGCATCGACGCTGACCCCGCGATGAAGAAGGTGCTCGACGTGCTAGAGCGCAAGTCGAACGACAGAGCGGTGGTGTCGCGCGCAGCGGCGCCTCCGATCATCCCAGTCGATGACGAGTTTGGGGACTTTACGACCGCCGACGTTTTCGATCAGCCACCTCCGGATGAGATGGGCGATTTTGTCGGCGCATTTCAGGATGTAGCCATGGCCTCTCCTTTATTTCCAGTACCACCGCCGAAGGACACCTCTCGAACGAAATACACTCGCGTACATACCCTTCTCAAACCTCTCACCCGTCTTCTGACGTCGCCTCCCCATGTCATTCTTTCGGATATCGCCTCTGAGGTCAAATCTTCGCTGTACAACGAAGCCAAAACGCTACAACTTCTCTCTCGCTTCCTGTCACCCAAGATACAACCAGTACGACAATGGGAATCTCTATTCGTGTCACTCCGCACAGCGATGGATCGTTTCGATGCAACGCTCCTGGCCGCATTTGATGTCGCAGACAGCAAGGGCGATGAGGCGCAGATGCGGGAAGCAGCAGAGTCGAGTTGGGAAGTATGGGATGCGAGCAGTGGAGACTGGGAGATGGGAAAAGTGTGGGCGGAGAAACGGGAGATTTTCTATCAGCAAGATCAGTGGAGGGCGTTGGACAATTTTACGTGAGTACACATTGTGCTGATTTACCACATGCTGATATTCGTCGTACAGATCTGATGGCCAACTAGATTTCGATGCTATGGACGAGTTCATGGACGTGATCCTCGGAGCCATACGCGAGCATGGAGCCAGAGCTGTCCGGGTCTTCCCTCCTGCATCACAGGTGCTCATCCAATTCGCCGACCGACTGGCAATAGAAGTGGTGGGGGAATACATCACGACTCTCCTGGCGCATGCGCGTGAAATATCCAACGATACCTACTTGAAGTCTACCGCGGCATCGTTTAGGGTGGCATGGAAAATGGTCGATGCCATCATGGACGTAGCAAATCAGCGGAAGGACTCGGATGTCGATACACATAAAGCGGAGGATGTTGTGTGCGACTTTTTCGTGCTCAATAGTCATTGTGCGCGACTAACACGATTTGATAGGTATCGCATGTTCGAAGCTAACATGGACGAGTACCTAGACGAAGAAGTCGAATCCGTGAAACTGGCATTCGACGCTATCTGCAAAGGCTGGGACCGGGAGGTGAGCAACACTCCTGTTTGCTTTGACCCTCACTTAGCTTGTATCCAAGGCCTCGGCATCGACGCCTACCGCCGCCGATGGCACGCGCCAATTCATCTCCTCGCAAAACCCCGCCCTGCTCAAACGCAACGTCCTCGCCTCCTTCACCAATATCCTCCTGCTCCCAGTCACCATTGTTCCCCGCACAGTGGGCGTCGTCGGTGGGGCGCTGATGACCGGCGGCTCCGCCGCGGTGCAGGGCATCCAGATGCTGAATCCGCAGCGCTGGGTCACTGGGGCGGGTGGTACCGCGGGCGCGGCCAGGCCTAATGGGTACTCGAAAAACTTCCAGGAGAGTGCGTTGTTTGAGGAGGACGAAGAGGATTATGTCCCGACGCTGAACGGGGCACGGGCTAAGAAATCCGGTGCGTCCACCATCTTGGCTCCCTACCGGGTCAGATCACACTCACCGTGTCTCCAGTCTCCCTTTCGCAGCTCGAGCTCACGTCCCCGACGCCCCTCATCGCGCCGTCAGGCGTCACGCCCTCCACCGCCGGCAGCACGACCTCGAACGACACGCGCCAGCTCGACCTGTTGCTCTCCCTCGATGTCGCGTTGGAAATTATCCACGCGGACCGCGAGTCGCTGAAGCGTGTGGAGACGTTCGCCGGGTACCCTGGACACTACGGGCACCGCGTGCGCGACACCATCGAGGAGCTGTTTATATTGATGTTGCAGGCGCTTGGGGACCAGCATGTGTCGAGGGGATTCGCCAAGTGAGTCTCTTTTTCGATTTGCGTATGGACAGGATTAATTTCTGGTTGTGATGATAGAGCTACGGAACAAATGCGGGAATATAAGCCGGGAGAACACTCCGATACGGCCAATGTTGCACCGTTGGTGCAGTTCTTCGAGCTGGTCCACATTGGTGACACTATCCAGTCGATTACGCAGGTGTACTTTGACAAGGAATTGGTAAGGAAGTCCTTTTGGTGAGATTTATTTGGACTATGATTGCTGACGAATACCATTAGGCCCCCCATATTGATAAAACTGATTTTTTGAACGCTGTTGTAAGAGAAAAGAAGCGATTCGAAAACTCCCTAGATGATTCGGTAGCGACGGGGCTGAATGCTGGTACCGAAGTCCTAATGAACCAGGTAAATTTCCTTTTTCATCTTCTTTCCTATGTCGTTGAATTGATGGAATGCGATGGCGATTGTTAGGTGGAGCACATCATTCTTACTCTCACGAAGCCAAGGGAATATTATCCTCCCGAAGACACCCCGCTTGAGCTAGGGCCAACGAAAGGGTGTCAAGAAGCGATCCGATGCCTGGAGAACCATTGTAAGCTGTTGAAAGGGAGCACGAGCAAGGAAGTTTTGGAGGTGTTCTATCAGGAGGTGGGGTTGCGGCTGATCGGGTACGTCTATATTTCCATTCGCCCTTTTCTTATTACTAGAGAACTGATGTGGACGCGCGCAATGATAGAATTCTGCAAAAGCATATCAAACGTCAGATTATCTCCTTGACGGGCGGATTCCAAGTCATAGCGGACTTGAATGCATATAACGCATTCATTGCATCCTTGAAGGTATTTCTTTTCCTTTTTATGCTTAAGGCAAGAATTAACTCGCTATGTAGATATCGGCTATCTCAGCCGACTTTGCGCATCTTAGGATGCTAGGACATGTTTAC
Source organism: Pholiota molesta (assembly GCA_014925825.1). NCBI lineage: Eukaryota > Fungi > Basidiomycota > Agaricomycetes > Agaricales > Strophariaceae > Pholiota > Pholiota molesta. The sequence continues at coordinate 126,644 of JACGCK010000130.1, forward strand.
GTTGTCGAAGATGCGAAAGACTTAGCGCAGATTGTGAAGGACGTCGCACGATATGGTGGGGCTTATAGGCCTGAGGTTAGTCATCTTTGCGTGCTTGTTCTTGTTTGCTTATCATCTCTGAAATTTCTACTAGGACATCTATGAATTCATTCAAAGACGCTCGGACTGGAAGAAGATAGAGAAGATCGTTGATAAAACGATGTACAACCTCAGCTTCAAAGAGGATTGTGTCATTTGCTAATATCGAATTCGGATGCTACATGTGCTGTAGAGATATATTCCTTTGTACATTTGTTCCTTCGAACGCTTTCGCTGATATGTTGTACAACTAATCTAGCTTACAAGATCTTCCATGTCTTTCTCTCTTTGCTCTCTTTGGTCGGCGTATTCCGCTCAAGACCCGAGGAACGTTAAGCCAGCCCTGCGTAAAGGGTCTCCTCAAAGGCAGTGAATGCTTCAGATTCTCGGATCGCGGCTCCACTAACTGTGCCATTTAGCTGCGTCCCGTATACACCGGCAAGGCCAGTCGTAGGATCCATGAAAAAGTAAGTGCCAGCCCATCCTGACCCTATACCATGCGGGGGATTAAGAACATGTTCATCATCCAGCAAAGGATCGCCACTTACAGAAGGCGGATCCTTTCTTCCTGCGACCAGGCGCATCTACAGAGGAGACGGCGAGAGCAGTACTCCACGAGTTTCCTTTCGTTGGCGCAGAGGCCGTAAACAAGTCGAGATTTTTGACGCCTGCTTCGGTTGATGTGCCAACGAACAAACTCTGGACGCTTTCGAGGCTGAGGATGGGTTTGTTGCTTTACC